>CAUYUJ010002050.1:37500-94154 GCA_963575745.1 Prorocentrum cordatum | reverse complement strand
ACCACCACTACTAGTACTACTACTACGACGACGACGACGACTACGACTAGTATTACTACTACTACTACTACTCGTACTAGTACTAGTACTACTACTTTCCTACTACTACTACTACCACTACTACGACTGCTACTGCTACTACTGCCACTACTACTACTACTACTATTACTACTACTACTACTACTACTACTACAACTACTACTACTACTACTACTACTACTACTACTACTACTTCTATTAGTACGACTAGTACTACTAGTACTACTACTGGTACGACTACTAGTACTAGTACTAGTTCTAGTACTAGTACTACCACTACTTCATATCCAAGACTACTACTGCCTACTTACTATTACTACTACTACTATACTACCAATATTGCTACTTCGACGACTACTGATGCACTACTAGTACTAGTATACTACCACTACCTACTACTACTACTACTACCTACTCTAATTCTACTACTACTACTAACTACGACTACTACTACTACTACTACTAATCACTACTACTACTACTACTACTACTACTACTACGACTACTACGACTACTAACTACTATACTACTACTACTACTACTACTACTACTTACTACTACACTAAAGCAAGGCACCACCAACGCCAACAGCAGCAGTACCAACAACAGCAGCCAGCCAACAGCAAATACAACAACTATCTTGCTTCCGGTCCCCGATAGTTGGGTCCCGAAGACAAACCACTGATGATTGAGAGAGGAGAAGACGCTTCAAGGGTTCAAGAGGACCCCCAAGAGGCCCTGAGAGGTCCCCAAGTAACCCCAACAGACCTCAAGAAGCGCCCGAGAGGCCCCCATCAGGCCCGAAGAAACTGTCTCCCCTCTTCCGCCCTCCCCTTTGCCGTATAGGAGCCCCCCCGTGAAAGTTCCAAGAGGCCCCGAGAGGTCTCTGGGTCACCCGGAGATGGTACTGCAGCATCTCCGGGCGACCCGGAGACAGTTAAGAACCTTCTTGGAGTTTCCTCGGGGCCCTCTTGGGGCCTCCTTAAGCGCCCCCAAGCTGTCGTGGAGCCCCCAAAGAGAGCTCCAAGAGGGCCCCGAGAGGTCTCCAGGTCACGCAGAGATGGAAAGTTTTGCAGCATTTCCGGGTGGCCCTGGGACTTTTCGGGACCCTCTTGGAGTCTTTTCGGGGCCCTCTTGGGGTCCCAGCAAGCTCCCAAGATGCCCCCAAACGGCACCCCTAAGACGCCCCAAGAAGCCCCAAGAAGTATCAACATATTTCAAGAGTCGCCCAATGTGCCCCTATCAGGCCCCTATGAGGCCCCAAGAACCCCCAGTAGGCCCCCAAGAGGCCCCAAAAAGGGCTCCCAAGAGGCTCGGCGATCGTTTCAGAAAATTACTGAAATCGTACAATGTTCGGATGCATGCTGACCCTGGCGCCGCGTATACTTGCGAAGGCTCTCCGCATGCCCCCACGCCGCATCACGAAAGGCGATCCTGATGCACATAACCTCACAACGTGAGTTGCGGTGGTCCCCTGGGTCCCCTTCTGGGGCCGTTTTGGAGAACTCTTGGGCCGCATTGTGTTCCTCATGGGTCGTCTTGCTGCCCTCGTGGGTCGTCTTCGGACCCTCTTAGGGGGCCTCTTACAGTAGGCCGTCTTGGGCCGATCATGGTGGCCTCTTGGGCCTTCTTGAAACGTTGGAACCCCGTAAAAGCGAGAACGCTAACATCCTTCAAAAACAATTGAACAACTTTGGTTTGGGCCTCTTGGGGCCCCTGGGGGGTCCTCTTGGAGCCCCGGGGGGGCGTCTGCAAGGTCTTTTTGGCCGTCTTGAAGCCATTGTGAGCGTCTTGGAGCGCTCTGGGGCCGTCTCGGAGCCCTCTTGGAGCAGCGCAATCGCACCCGAAGCTCACGCGAAGTCTTTGGATAGCTCAGGCTGGAACCTTCCTGAAGGCCCCCCGAACCTCAAGCCGAGCCCCGCAAGAGAAAACAGTTGTACAACGAGCGGATGCATGGTGGCCCCCCCGCGAGGAAGCTGAACAAGCCCTCTCTTGGGGCCTTCTTGAGTCTCTCTTGGACCTTTATTGGGTTTTTTTCTAATAGGGCCCGAACTTTAACACAAACTTGACACAATATGTTCTCCAATAAGGAGGCGGTTTGTCTTACATGTGTGTAGAATTATTTGCCCCCTTGGAGGTCTCTTAGGGCCTTCAGAGGGCTCCAAGAGGGCGAGGGCCCCAAGAGGGCCCCAAGACTGTTCCAAGAGGATCCACTTGTTCAACACTGATTTAACACAAGACGCTCTCCAATAAGGAGGCGGTTTGTGTTAGATTGTTGAATTCTTGGGGCCCTCTCGGAAGCCTCTTAAGGGCCGTCAGAGGGCTCCCGCAGGGCCCCAAGAGGCCCAGGAAGCCCCCGCGAAGGCCCCAAGACGGCTCCAAGAGGGCCCGACACGTTATACAGCACCAGCACCAGCACCACGGGCAGCCAAGGCAGCACCAGCAGCATCGACTCCAGCAACAACAGCAACATCAGTAGCAGCAGCAACGAGAGAGTCAGCAACGGAAAGATGATTCCAAGATGGACCCAACAGGGTTTTGAAAGGATCACGAGATCACCCCTGTCGCCCCAAGATGCCCACCCCTGCTAAGCAATAGCCCCATGATGACCCCAGAGCGACCCTGCGGCTGCAAAAGAAAACCGAGACGAGCCCCTTATCTTCCGACTGAACCAAGGCTACCGCGTGACCCCGATGTTTGGTGGCCCTGGGACGACCCCATGAGCCCAAGACGACTTAGAGATTGCCCCCAGATGACCCTTTTCAAACCCTTGTTGACGACCCCAAGATTGTGTCAATATGGCTCCAATGTGACTCCGATGCGTTTCTTTATTCTGCCCTTGCTCTTGGCTTGGGCCGATAGGACGGATGGGGGTGCTGGCCCTCCACCCCCTCGTCGTCGTTCTCTTTCTCCTTCCCCCTCGTCCTTGTTGCCCTCGTCGTCGTCTCTCTGTCCTCCTGGTCCCTTGGCCCCATACAGAGCAAAAAACCGAATCCCGAACACAAGCCGCATCCATCCATTCTCTGATCCCATGTGATAGCCCAGGCCGAGGTCTGTCTAGCCCGCACCGCGCGCCACATGCTACACGTATTGCCGCCGGCCTCGGTGCGCTCGCCGAGGGTCGGCCAAGGCGCGCGCTGGCTCTGGCGGGAGACCCTCGCAGGGCTCGAGAGCCCAGGCCCGCTCTGATTTTTCGACGCGCGTGCTGCCTGGCAAGGAGAAGACGCCCATCTCCGAGTTGGTCTCGCCCGCGGCAGCCACCGGGGCAAAAAGGGGCGCAGGCCTCGGGTGTATCTGACGCCTTCGTGGGAGCAGCCTGCTCCCAAGGTCCGCCCGCAGCAGGGCCTGGATCACTGCCTGCGGGGCGGCCTTCCCAGCGCACGATGCCAGTTCTCGAGGGAGTGCGGGCATCTTTCGGTTTTGCCCGCGCCGAGGAAGCCCGCGAGAGAGGCCGCCTTGCTGTGGCCGAGGGAGCGGCGAGGGCCGCTCAGCGCCAGGGGGTCGACTCCTAGGCAACGGGGCTGAGTTGGGGCCGAAACGAAGGCTTTGGCCCCCTGCGGGACCCCCTCTGGGCGCCTTCAGGGCGCGCTTCTGAGTTCAAGTGCTAGCAAACCTTCATGTCCCGAGGTGATCAAATATGCTTTCACCGTATGTACCAAGGCTCCCAAGGGCTACGCGTGACGCCCAAGCCTTCCGAACGCCAAGGCTTCCAACAAGAACTCCCAGTGGAGCACAAATCTCTCAAACGTCAAGACTCCCCAAATCGGATGGCGCCGTCATAAGCACTCTTGGGGAGGTTCCACGGAACCGCTTTTTCCGGCCCCGTGCCTGCCCAGGTTCTAGCACGCCCATTCCGTGTAGGAACGGTGGCGGATATCATCGCGCGCCCGCACTCCGCACCCGCCCTTCGCACTTCGTACTCGTACCTTATAACTGTCGTTTCTTGAGTGATTTGAAGGCACGACGTCGAACCAGCAGCTGGGAGCCACGCGCCATGATCAGATGAGAAGTAAGGGGCGCCCGCTGCGAGGGACATGCTCAGTCGCGTGCACAAGCCCTTGATGAAAAGGTTCAACCAGGAGGGCAAACTGAACGAGCTCGAGGCGTGCGCGGGCCGCTGTGCCCTCCCGATGCGCGTCCGCTGCAGGGAGGGGCGAGTGTGAATGGGACACGGCTCGTGGAGGGCAAAAGTGGCAAGTGTCACCACCCACCAAAATACCCCAACCCAATCCGATGGTCCCAATATAGTAGGAGGAGAAGGAGGAGGAGGAGGAACCCTCCATTCCCGTTGGGGGGGATAACAGTGCCAGGAACAGTGGTGTCAGCGCTGGACTCCAACAGGGGGTCGCTTGAGTGCCACCAGAGTCGCCCGAACACTGGCCCGACCACTTCATTGTGGAGCTGCCGCCCCTGGGACACAATGCGTCGGGTCAGTGCTCGGGCCTCCCGGTCATCACCCCGAGGGGCTCGGCCGACCCGGGCGCCTGACCAGACCTTCGGGATCCCGAGTCATGGCATGGAAGGAAGTCGACAGGGATGGGGACGAAACCGGCGGCGGCCGCGCGCGGGTGGCGCGGGAGAGCATGGGGCGGGGGTAACGAAGTGCGAACGGGGTGGGGATGGCGGCGGTGTAGAGCAAGCAAGTCCGGCCGGGTGACCCGAAGAGCCGCACGCCCCAGTAGTGGGGACGAGACGAAGATTGTGAAGCAACAAAGACGATTATTTGTTCAAAATGCGAATAGCACCCCTTACAGACAGAATGTTCGGCTTCGCGCGCGGCGCGGCGACTAGAGTGGGCGCTTTTTTACCTAACAGCGAAGACTGATAGGTTTCTAGTAGGGTCAAAAGAGAGCATCATGACTCCCCAGGGGGGTCTGGGCGGCATCCGGGGGAAAGCCGGCGGCTGCCGTCGGAGCCCAAATCGCCTGGGACATCTTCGCAAAATCGCTCTTGGCGGTCCCAGAACTCCACTCCCGGGCTACATTTTGGATGCCCAGCGCCAATTGTGCTCCCAGAACTCCATTCCCGGCCCACATTTTGTATGCCAGGAGCCAACTGTGGGCCACTTCGTGTTCTCCGGGCCACATTTTGGATGCCCAGAGTCAACTGTAGGCCACTTCGTGTTCTTCGAGTTCCCAGAATTCCATTCCCGGGCCACATTTTGAATGCTGAGGCAGGCTGAGGCTGAGGCTGAGGCAGGCTGAGGCTGAGGCAGGCTGAGGCTGAGGCCGAGGCTGAAGGCAGACTGAGCCTGAGGCAGAAGGCAGGCTGAGGCTGAGGCAGCATGCAGACTTGAGGCTGAGGCAGGCTGATGCTGAGGCTGAGGCTGATTGCAGGCTAGAGGCTGAGGCTGAGGATGCTGAGGCAGGCTGATGCTGAGGCTGAGGCAGGCTGAGGCTGAGGCAGGCTGAGGCTGAGGCCGAGGCTGAAGGCAGACTGAGGCTGAGGCTGAAGCAGGCTGAGGATGAGGCTGAGGCAGGCTGAGGCTGAGGCTGAGGCAGGCTGATGCTGAGGCCGGCTGAGGCTGAGGCTGAGGCTGATGCAGGCTGAGGCTGAGGCAGGCTGAGGCTGAGGCCGAGGCTGAAGGCAGACTGAGGCTGAGGCTGAAGCAGGCTGAGGCTGAGGCTGAGGCAGGCTGAGGCTGAGGCTGAGGCTGGCTGATGCTGAGGCTGGCTGATGCTGAGGCAGGCTGAGGCTGAGGCTGAGGCTGATGCAGGCTGAGGCTGAGGCTGAGGCAGGCTGAGGCTGAGGCCGAGGCTGAAGGCAGACTGAGGCTGAGACTGAAGCAGGCTGAGGCTGAGGCTGAGGCAGGCTGAGGCTGAGGCTGAGGCAGGCTGATGCTGAGGCAGGCTGAGGCTGAGGCTGAGGCTGATGCAGGCTGAGGCTGAGGCAGGATGATGCTGAGGCCGAGGCTGAAGGCAGACTGAGGCTGAGGCTGAAGCAGGCTGAGGCTGAGGCTGAGGCAGGCTGAGGCTGAGGCAGGCTGAGGCTGAGGCTGAGGCTGCTGAGGCAGGCTGAGCTGAGGCTGAAGGCAGCTGAGGCTGGCTGAGGCTGAGGCTGAGGCTGAGGCTGAGGCTGAGGCAGGCTGAGGCTGAGGCTGAGGCCGAGGCTGCAGGCTGAGAGGCTGAGGCTGAGGCTGAGGCTGACAGGCTGAGGCTGAGGCTGAGGCAGGCTGATGCTGAGGCAGGCTGAGGCTGAGGCTGAGGCTGATGAGGCTGAGGCCGAGGCAGGCTGAGGCTGAAGAGGCTGAGGCTGAGGCTGCAGGCTGAGGCTGAGGCAGGCTGATGAGGCTGGCTGAGGCTGATGCAGGCTGAGGCTGAGGCAGGCTGAGGCTGAGGCCGAGGCTGAAGGCAGACTGAGGCTGAGGCTGAAGCAGGCTGAGGCTGAGGCTGAGGCAGGCTGAGGCTGAGGCAGGCTGAGGCTGAGGCTGAGGCAGGCTGAGGCTGAGGCTGTGACTGCGACTGCCGTTGCCACTGCGACTGTCATCGCGAATGCGACTACGACTGCGAGAACAGCAGAATTCTACAACTGGATTCTCATCCGAATCTTAAGGGGAATGCTTCCAGATATGCTCCTACACATCGCTGTTAGGTTGCTTTGCCAGGATACTTTGTTGTTATTTCATGTTCATGCTTTGTATCAGCAGCACCGCGCACATCGTAGCTTACGAGGTTGTTGTCTGCGGAGCCTGCGAGGTCGTTCTCGGGACACCGCATGTTACTGAACATTGCGTCCTGGACCAACGCGCCAGGATGAAGGAGGAGGGGGTGACGCGGGAAAGCCGGGGCACCACGGTGCCTCCTCCGCTCGCTCCCTCAGCGGGGCTTTCTTGGGAGCGCCTAGGATTAAGTAAGGCATGTTTTTCTACAGGAGGAGTATTCAAAATAGCCCCAAGAACATATGGGGACGTTTTCTTTTATAGTGTTTTGATTATTTGGGGTGTATTTTTGGCTATTACCCATTTTTCTTCCAAAGTCCGCCTGTACGAGGACATGCCCGACCTAAGCCTAGGAGCAGATTGTGTGTGAAGACTTCCCATGCGAACCAGCCAGCTTGGGATTTGGCATCTTCTCTTTCCACAATCTAGAGTTTGTCATGTTCTTGCGGTGTCGGTGGCCGCGATTGGGGGCTTCTTTTTATAGAGTATTCTTGGGGGTCAGGATGACGTGAGCCCATCAGGTGACCTCTTTCAATCCTTGACGCTTCGCGTATCCCCACCAGCCTGCTGTCTGCTTCACTTCGATGTGGTTGGCGCCTATGTGCGTTCGCCTTAATACGGAGCATTTTGCTCAGTGCATGTGCACACCACGCATCGCGTGTAATTTGCCGTGTTCCGTTGCCCCGGGCATCGCTGTTTCCGTCTGACCGTTGTCGCGTGGCCGCCGACCAAAAAAGTATCCCCACCAGCCGCCCCTGCCCCGCCAGGTCCCCCTGGGATCCGTGTGGAGGGTCGGTGATGTCTGTCCCCACCGCCCCTCTCCTCGGGTCCCTCCTGGGCAGTGCTGCTGCCGGGTTCACTTGCCCCTGGATCGCGAGGTGGACGTTCTTTATGCCCCCCTTTCTCGCCAGGTGTCCCCGGGGAACCCCTCGGCGTGGAGGGCCGGTGATGTCTGTCCCCACCGTCCCTCCCCTCCGGTCTCCCCCGGGCTGGGCATCTGCCAGGCTCGCAGACCCGTGGATGCAGCCCTTCCCTGGATCCCCCTGCCTCGCTGGCTACGTTCACCACGCCAGCCTGGATTTTTCCTACAGTCCATCTGGCGTCGGCTCTGTGCCGTTGTTGGAGGGGCCGGCCCAGTGACGTCCGGGTCTCCCTCGGGCACGTGACGATGACCCCTTGGGTACTGTGGTCGCGCCGGAGTGGTTTAGCCTTCTGCAGTCGCAACAGCACCCTGGACTCATCCCCCCCTTCAGGCAGGTTTGCGACGTCCTTCGGCAGTTCAGCTCCTCTTGCCCGCACCCGCCGTTGGGACGGCCCTGGGCCTGGCGCCCCTGGCGACTCGCCCATCAATCTTCTCGCCTGAACGCCCACCCAGCATGATGGGCACGTCGACGCCTTCGTGCACGTCCCCGCGTCGTCTGTTTGGGTCATGCCTCGCGGCATGCACCGAATTCTTCGGCATTTTGTCAGACGGCACGTGCCTGAGTTTCCCTGGATGCCCCCAGCTGTCAGCCTCCCGCGCAGCCCCGCTGCTGCTTGGTGAGTGGGCCGGCCGGCCTGCGGCGCGTCTTGTAGCTAATTCGGTTTGCCCGCCGGCCCGGGCAACTTCTCTCGCCGCTTGCGCGCTCGCTGGTGGCCGCGACCAAAAAAGTATCCCCATCAGCATTTGACGACAAGTGTCCTGATCAGTACTCCTTTCAGGAGTCTCGTTGTGTGCGAGTTTGGTGGCGCCACTTCCATGCACTGGTTCCATGGCCAGTGAATTCTTCCTGGCCCAGCTGGTGTCAGCGTTCCCAGTGATGGTGATCCTGGCCACATCCTGGTATCGCCCCCGCGCCATTTTGGCTGCGCTCCAACCTCGGTTGGCTAATTCTGCATGCGCTCGCCCCTGGGCCTGGTTCCTGGCAGCTGCAGCCCGCACCCCCTCGCACTGTCCGGTCAGCTAAGGTGCTGGTGAGGCCGCTGGTTAGCCGACGTTAGGCAAGCAGGTTCGCGCGTAGCCCGCTCGATCTTTCACGCTGCTGGCGCGTTCGCCTGCGGCTGCGACGGAAAACTATCCCCACCAGCAGGCTAGTGTTTGGATGGTTTTCGACCTGCTCCGCGAGCCCGCTGACCAAAAAGTATTCCCACCAGCTTTTCCCCGTTGTTGTGTCGCTTCCCCGCGCACGTAAACTGGTCTCGCGTTTGACTATTTGACGCCGCGCGGCTGCCCGCTTGCGGTTGCGAGCATAAATATCCCCACCAACCCATCCAGAAACATATCGCCAGGCGAGTTGCTTTAATTAGGGAAGCGCAAAAGCATACAGTGTAACAGTCGCCTTGGAAGTGTCTTCTCGGTGGCCCCTTGGAGCCATCTTGGCTCTCTTGGGGTCTTCGCGGAGCCACTTTGGTGTACTCTTGGGACCCTCTCGTTTTTTTTTTTTTTTTTTTTTTTTTTTTTTTTTTTTTTTTTTTTTTTTTTTTTTTTTTTTTTTTTTTTTTTTTTTTTTTTTTTTTTTTTTTTTTTTTATATATATATATATATATATTATATATATATATATATATATATATATATATATATATATATAATATATATGAATATATACAAAAAAATGCCTACGGGCTCTCTTGGGGCACTTTGGGGGGTCTGGGAGGTCACTCGGGGCCGCCCTGGGCCCCATGGTTCAAACATGCGGAGGTAATGGATTCAGGTCCCCCCCATCGGAGGCTAACACAGTATGTTTTGGGTTCATTCTGGGGCGTTCTACGGGCGTTATTGGGGCCTCTTGGGCCCCTTTGGGGGCTCTCTTGGGCAGTTTTGGCACCATCTCGATTCCTCGAGAGCCCATCAGAAGGGAATAGTCAAATCGCTTTGTTTTTCTTCAGGTGTTTGCAGGATTTGGGCCTCTTGGGGGGGTCAGGCTACCGAATCTTGTTGAATAGTCAGAAGCGGGTCTGGAAGCATGCATCATGGACTTGCGGTATGTAGAGCTCTAAGAGGACAAAGAACTGCTGGAGACCTCCCATTGGGAGCCCCCGTGCTCCGTGCCCACCGAATATTACCGACAACCGCGTGCTCGCGGCTGTGACCAGCGAAGAACAAGGACACTTGCGAGAAATCTGTTATTTTCGGAGCCGCGGCACCGACGAGACCTTTCTGGTACCCGGGACCCACCGAGCACGACGAGACTTACGATATCGACTCGGGCGACCACGGTCAGTATGTCGAGTTAAGATTTGCTGCTGACCTGGCCAAGGTCGTTCCATCAGATTACGCAGCGTCCAAGTAACCACAATTCGCGTATATGTTTCGGCAGCAGCTAAAAGAGCTGCGGTTGCCAAGGAAAACGACCTCCTGGCGAAGGCAGACATGCAAGCCTACCCGACGAACATATCTAAAAGTTTGCGCGCTGAATTTGACATATGGTATGCCAGCAAAAGTGACAGGACGCAAGGCGCCAATACTGCTACCAGCATGACGACCTCTAGATACGCGTACAAGTGAAGTTCGCCGAAAACGGCACAGGCAAAATGGAACGAACGATGCGATTGCGTCTTACTCTTCGTGGCTTTATGGACGTTGAAGCATTCGACGTGGAAGCCTTCTCAGGCGCAGCTCGTCGAGAAGGCCAGAGATGGCTCGCCGGCGCGGCTGGGTGCGCGAAACAGTGGATCCTGGCATCCATGGACATCGATAAGGCTTTCTTGAAGGGTTTGACTTGCCGTGGGCTGGCAGCCTCGGTGCTACGTGCGCTGCCTAGCTTCTCGTCATATGACGAGTTCAAGCATTGTCTTCAGTGCCCTAGACCAGGCACAGGCGCCACAGACGCCCCTAGGGCATTCTCACAGATGCTCAGAACCATTACCCGAGGATTCGGGCTAACACTCACGGCGTGTGATGTACATGTTGAGACAAACCCAAACCAAACCTCCTAACAACCGAGCACGTTGACGACGTCAACATGGCAGGAGTGGAGGACACGATTGACAAGTGCGCCAAATTTGTAGAAGGGACTTTCGGCGCATGCGAGACAAACGCTGTTACGTCAACTGCGCCGTACCAAACGCGATGACCAAGGGCGGCTACGTCTGGCTGCATTGAGATAAGTACATCAAGCAGCTTCGCCCGATGCAACATCCAGAACTCACGGGTGATGTAGCGCAAGATAAAGCAACGAATGCCGCGTCCGACATGTTCATCACTTTGCGTGGCGCCTTGGCGTGTGAATTGATCACTCAGGTGCGGTTGCTGGTGCGCGTGGTATCCATGCAACCTGCATAGGAACCATTTGCCTCCATGCGCGGGGACTCTTAACTGTGTCGTGCGCAAACTTCAGCAAGGTCCAAAGACATCAGCATTTCAACTTGTGACTCCGACAGGAGAAGTGGACCTCCATAGTGACTCAGGATACCGTCGCCTCAATGGGGGCGAAGATGACGAAGTGCAAGGATATATCATGCGATCCGAGGAGCCAACCGCTTACTGCCCGGGCGCGCGCCCGATGGCAAGGCAGTAGTGCATCTGATTGATGCGCGCTGCAAGCCGCATCGCTTGCAGGTTGTTTTCAGCTCTTTAGCTGAAGCACTGGCAGCCGCTCATAATCTTGAGGACTGCGACTCTACCATATTTGCGCTACATGAGCTCAGAGCCAGAGCCCTGCGGCTCACTCAGCATGAGAACATTCTGGAATCCGGTCGTCTCGGCATTTAAGGCCATCCTTACTATAGACACTGAGTCGGTCTTTAAATCGTTGTCAAGTAAGGACTCGAAGAAACCTTCCGAACGCGCCCTGCTGAGGCAAATCAGTTGTCTAACGCAGAGTGGGCCGAGGTGTAGTTCATGGCGTGCAGTGGTGAGATGCGCGAGATGCGACCTCTGGCGGCCATGCCAAGGGGTGCATCGATCGTGCGTTACTGCTGCAAGGGATGGAAGGCAATCAGTCCTTGAAGTACGAAGTAAGGAAGAACATGCCCTATCGAGGCAAGAAGGACACCGCCAACGTAGGGGCGCCCTATTCAGGGCCGGCGGATGCCAATGAGGACGACCACCCAATGTCAGACAAGTAGTTATCTTTGCCCGGACACGGGCATGCGCGCCTGCAACGTGGTTCATTTCGCCCGGCCACGACCATTGACACCCATAGTTTCGCACCTACCACGAGTGCCCAGACACGGGCACTATTCTTTTTTTTTGGTTGTGGGGGGGGAGTCCGACCGCTTGGTCATATCCCTTCGCATGCCGCGCGCTCTGACGTCTTGCATTTGGCCAGTCGTTCCCCTTCATCATTTGCGGATGGTCAAGCAGTCTTGTCCGCGGCCACCCATAATTATCACATCTGCGGCTGGACGAGGGGGCCCGCCCGGGCTCGGCCCTAATACTCCGTGCTGGTTATTATTTACTTGCCTGTGTGTTGTTGGTGGTGTTGAAAAACAAAATCCCCATTTTTCCTCTCCACTTAATACCATTTACTATGACTAGGATCTAGCGTTTGCCCCCCTTTTCCGACTTTTGAACGAGGCTTAAGAAGAGGCTGCGTAGCGAGCGCTATATCCGACGCTGTCTTGGGCCAAGGCAGCGCTGTCCTATATGCCAGTTGCACGACTGAATGCGGCTCTATTTGCGGCGCTTAGCAACGGACAAAAGCCACGTCTTTTTATGATCCATCTTCCATTGCCAAGGATCAAGGGATGAGTTGTTGGATACTTCGGTACGTCGCCGACGTCATCCTAAGAGTAGGGGTCTCGTATTTTAACCTCATGGTCAAAACCCTGTCCCCTAAACTTCTCACTCTTAGAAGCCATATTGAGCCGTATTGGGGGTTTCTTCGTGGACGTTGAGATCGTTTGTGCGGCCTTCTTCGTGGCCGGCGCAATCGGCCGAGGCCGCAAAAGGGTGTTCTTTCGGAAAAGGAACGAAAACCAAACCGTACACGGTTCAGCACGCCAAGCACGCTTGTGACAAGCGCAGTGGGCGGCGGACCGATTGCATTCCGCCACATTTGAAAACTCCGGGGGCCTCATAAAGGGGGCCTATTTGAGGCATCTTCTGCCTGTTCCCGAGCCTCGAAATTTCAACTCGAGCTCCCCATCTTGAGGCCCTCTTGGGGCCCTCCTTGGCCGTCTTGGGTCCCATGGCCGTCTTGGGATCTTCGGCCGACAGGCGTACGAACCGATCAGCGACCGAGCAGCCGACCAGCCGATCAGCGGCCGAGAATGCAGAACAGCAGATCAGCCGATCAGCGGCCGATCAGCTGATCAGCCGATCAGCGGCCGAGCAGCCGATCAGCCGATGAGATTGTTCTGCTGATTGGTTGATCGGCTGATCGGTTGCTCGGTCGCTGATGGGCTAATCGGCTGACCTGCTGGGTTCGGGCGGCACCCCAGGGCGCCGTCTCCCTGGCTGTCTGTCATCTTTTTCAAATGGAGCATGCTTTCTGCAATGGGGCAGGCTTTCCAACAGCATCGACGACGTGCCCCAGTCGTCGGTTTTCCGTTGCAAGGAGTGCACAAAGGGCAGCAGTCATGCGAAGTCGACAAATGCAGAACATGGTACTCATGTCGACCGTCTCCTTCATAACAGGTTGCCCAAGTCGTTTCCCTCCTTGTGAGAAGCTTCCCAAACTGCCCACGTGCAGAAAGCATGCCGACGTCGACGCAAGTCACATACATGTGTATTATGATCGACTTCAGACAAGGTCACCCAGAGTTCAAGTCGTCGGCCTCCTTTTGAATAGGCTTGCACAAGTCAGCATGAAGACCCAAGTCGCCTAAAGGAAAAGGATTGCCCAGGTCGACCGTTCCTTTAGACCTGGTTGCCTAAGTCTTCGATTGCCTAGTGAAAAGCTTGGCCGATTGCAGAAAGCATGCCCAAGTCGACAAAAGCAAAGGTTGCCGTTTTTTTGGTTTTGCGCATCGACACTTGCAATCATAATGCGAATCGAAACGCGGTCCTGTATGCACGTCAAGTTGTAATCGAAACGCATACGTATCGAAATGCACACATACATAGTTACAATTAGCAATGCAAATCCAGTTGCAAGCGATATTAACGTCGACTTGCAAACCCAAGCTCAATCAGACTGCAGGTCGAAGCGCAACCCGACACGCGCGTCACCTTGCAATCGAAATGCACATCGGAATGCAAGCCGACATGCATCGCAATGCAAATCCTGCTGCAATTGAAATGCAAGGTGAAGTGCAGGCCAGCGTGACAACTCAAATGCAGCCGAAATGCACATCGAATGCGTGTCCACATACAAGACGACATGTAACACGAAATGCAAGTTCTCTGGGCCCCAACCCTCTCTGTATCACCCGAACGGGGGTCTATGAGGTGCAACTGATACCGGGATAGCGTCTGAGTATAAGCGGTTGAGTGCGCGAGAGTCGGAATTTGAATCGTATTGAATGTTCAGTATGAAAGTCATCTCGGGTATGAGCGATATTGAAGGGGCGGGACGGATAAATGGAGGCGGAGGCGTGACGCCAACGACACATTCATATGATGGAATATCGGAGAGAAACGTAGGAAACACAACATGCCACTGCCCTCCCAGAGAAGTAGGGTGAAGAGGGAAGGGAAGATACCAGTGCGCGCGTTTGTATGTTGAGTTGGGCCCCCCACATTGACAGGTCCATCGGGTGATCGCCTTAATGGGTTGCTGGGGTCTTAGTGGCTCTTAGAGACCTCCAGGCTCCCTGGCAGCGCTTAGCTCAGTGGGACCAGCTGGCTGGAAGCCGCGTGGGCGCACGTGCGCCGCCCCTGGTGGGTCCACCTCCGAGTGCGTGCCGCCAAGGCTACAGTCGGATCGGGCACCCTGATGTTCTTCCTGTGTGTTGGATCTGTTCCAGGTCCGACTGTAGTGCCCTCCAATCGCGTCAGGGATATCTGGCCGCCGCCTCGGCGCGGGCGCGCCACGGGGCATGCGAGTTCTCATCGCGGAGCGGCCGTCGCTCTGCAGCGCGCCCTGCCCGCCAGAAATGGACGAAGAACATGGCCTACGGGAAGATGAAGTTCAGGTTCACGTCCAGGCACTTCACCGACGACCTCAACATGATCGGTCACGGCCTTGGGATCGCGGCCGTGGCCTCGTCTCATTTGACCCGTCCTTGCAGCCAGGCAGTCAAGGAGGCGCTGTGGGGGTCCTTTTTGAGCAGGGTCCGTGTGTCCATAATTGGCTGTTGTTCTTCAGGAGATTGGTACTACGCGGATGACCACTCAAAGGGAGAAAGAGAGAGACATATATGTATGGCAGGGGGGCTCCCAAGATCCACCTTTGGGGCTCTCCCGCTTGGCTTTTATTTAGTTGCTGCTGCTCGGACGCAAAGAGCCACGGTGATTCTTGGCGACTGACAGTTTGTTTGTGTTTGAAGCCTTCAACAAGTGGAGTCCTATTGTAATCCTCCTCAGAAGGAATCCGATTGTATTCCCCGCCATAAAGAATCACTTTGTAGTCCCCATCAGAAGGAATCCTAGTGTAATACGGTTTGAAGAGAATCCTATTAGAACCGCCACGAAAGGAATCCTATTGTAATTATCCACAAAAGGAATCCTAATGTAATCCCCCAAATAAGGAATCCTCTTGTAATCCTCCACACAAGGAATCCTAATGTAGTAATCCACAAAAGGAATCCGACTGAAATCCTCCAGCGAAGGAATCCTTTTGTAATCCTCCACACAAGGAATCCTAGTGTAATCCTCGACAAAAAGAATCCTATTGTAATCCTCAATAAAAGGAATCCGAGCGCAATCCTCCACAAAAAGGAATCCTATTGTAATCTTGAAATCAAATTCCCAAGTACCTAAGCTATAGTTACCTAACAGCGAAGACTGATAGGTTTCTAGTTGACTCAAAAGAGCTCACAGATCACTCCACAGGGGGGTCCGGGCAGGTGTTGGGGAGTTGCCGGGCGGCAGGGTGCCGGGCTCGTTTTTCACCAACAGTCACACACTTCGTGCTCTTCGACTTCCCAGAACTCCATTCCCAGGCCACATTCTGAATACCCGGATGCAACAGTCACACACTTCGTGTTCTTCGAGATCCCAGAACGCCATTCCCGGGCCACATTTAGAATAACCAGATGCAACAGTCACACACTTCGTGCTCTTCGACATCCCAGAACGCCATTCCCGGGCCACATTCTGGAGGGCCGGATGCAACAGTCACACACTTCGTGCTCTTCGAGTTCCCAGAATTCCATTCCCGGGCCACATTTTGGATGCCCGGAGCCAACTGTAGGCCACTTCCTGGTCTTCGAGTTCCCAGAACTACATTCCCGGGCCACATTTTGAATAGCCAGACGCTTCGTAGTCCTTCCGCCACAGCCGTGTTTGGTTCAGGAATTGCTAGTGACACTGCAGTCCACTGCATTCAATCGTGCCACTGCATTCACTCACTGCAGTCCACTCAGTTTCGATTGCAATGGCGTTCCCCTGGCCGTACCCCCATACCCAACGTTCATCCGCAGCCTCTGCTCCGCGAGGCTCGTCCGAAGTGTCGCCGCCTCGCGGTGCTTCTCAGCCTGCGCCGCCTCGCGGTGCTTCTCAGCCTGCGGAGGAAGGTGGACAGACGCCTGGTTCTGGCGCTGTGCAGCCTGCGTCTTTCACGGTCGCCTCGTTCAATTTCGGGTTCGAGCAGGGCATGATGACTGGTAAGCAGGCGGCCACTCACTGCGCTAACTTCGGAAGGGTGTGCGCCACGATAGTGGAGACCGCTGATGCTGATATTGTCTGTGGCTGCGAGGTCGGTGCGTTCCGTGAAGGCTTTCGCCGAGCAGGGATCAACGTGACAGAGATCCTCAGTAAGCCTTTCGGTGATGGCATTCGCTTCTCGGAGGTCGACAACTACTTGACTCTCTGGGGGTTCCGCGGTGCTTCTCAGCCTGCGGAACTGACTCTGTGCGAAGACAGCAAAGTTTACAGGCCTCCTAGCGGCCGAGAGATTGATGCTGTTATTTCACATTTTGAGGTGAACAAACCAGGCCATGACAAGTTCCACGTGGTGATCGCCAACATGCACATCGTGTGCGGCAAGAAACCGCCGACCATCCAGACTCGAAAGCGGACAGTTCGCAATCTCCGCTTGCACCTGGACTGCCTGGGAAAGATTCTTGAGAATCTGAGCCAGGCAGTCGTTCTGCTTGTAGTCGGCGACGACAACCTCACTTTCCAGGAGGCGCGGGAGGCTTACCAGCGCCAGCAGAACGACGAGAAGCTCTGGGAGGTCCATGCCACTCCGGCCGACCTCAAAGGCGACCACGTCGCGGTCTGCGGAGCAGTCGCCCGTTTCTGCTCCATTGCCGTTGGCGCGTCTTTTACGGATCGTGGCATGCGCAACGACGCACACGATGCGGTGGCGGTTGTGCTCACTCTCCCTGGTGCTATTCAGCCTGGGGAGAGCAAGAGGCGGAAGATTGTCGTCGAAAACGTCTCCGACGCCGACGTCAGCGTACAGGCGGACGCCGAGTCTTCTGTGCATTGGGATCGGTCGCCGAGTTCTACTCCTCCGCTTTCACCGACTTCACCGGGTGATCCCGACTACGTCGAGGATGTCGTTCAGAATCGCGCGAACGACTTGCACAGGGAGCTGAGGCAGCTTTGGGACGACAGGTACGACGAGGAGTACGATCCGAAAGTCCTCCATCATCTCAGTCTCTTGCTTTTCAAAAAGAGGAAGTCCACGGAGCCAGCGGACACTGATCCAGCTGGCGCTCCTCAGCCTGGCTCGGAATATGACGCGGCCTTTGCGTCTCAGGAGGAGACTGGCCGAGCCATTCTCTCTGTCCTTAAGCTTCGACATGACTTTCTGCGGAGCAAGAACATCGACGACATGCGCTACGTTCTCACGGAGCCTGAGCGCCAGGAATTGGTCAGAGTAGCTCGCGACCAGTACGAGCAGTCGCGGCAGCAGCGTGCGCTTCAGGAACGGGATGTCGAAAAGGGAAAAGCGAGAGGCAAGTCTGCGCCACAAGGGGGCCATGCGGTTCCGCAGGGTCCTAACAAAGGGCCAGGCGGTAAGAAAGGTTCTCACGGTGCTTCTCAGCCTGCGGGAAAAGGTGGCCAGGCCAAGGGTGCAGGTCTGGGTAGCGTCGCCAAGTTTGTGAAAGACCAGAAGCGTAAGCGGTGGCATCGCCATTTGCAACGTGTGGCCGGTACCAAACAGATCTGGGAGGTGCTGGCCTTCTCAGGGCGCTTCGACGTTGATTGGCTAACGCAAGCGTTGCAAGCTGATCACAGTGAGGGCCGTGATGCAGCAGTTCCCGAGGAAGCTCTGCGGCAACAGCGGCGCCGGCTGCACCACCAGAAGGCCGAGGCCATCGCGCGCTACAACGAGGGGGAGCGGCTTTCCCGCCATCTGTCTGCCCAGGCTGGCCAGCCAAAGCCGAACTTCACGCGCAGGCAGCTGGACGTGTTGCAGATGTTTGAGAGCGGAGCGCTGCTTCAAATCCGCAACCAAGCGATTCTGGCGTTGGGGCACGGCCGTCTGTTCAGGGCCGATGGCGACTACCTGGACATCGGCGGCAGCACGGGCGGTGGCTCCAGGAGCATCATCGATTCTTGGCAGCCGCCGGACTGGCGTGACTTCCTCCAAGACGATCAGGACATCTGAGTTTTGCAAGTCTCCCTGCCCGCGGTGCTTCTCAGCCTGCGGTCTGCCGCTCTCCAGCTGCGGTCTCGAGCAGTAGTGTTCGAAAGCGTGCGAGTTCCTGCGGTGCTTCTCAGCCTGCAGGTTTCGCAGCTTGCGCTCTGCAGTACAAGTGCTTTTCAGCATGCGACATCCTGCGGTGCTTCTCAGCCTGCAGGGTTCCCAACGTGCGGTTTGCAATGCATTCCTTTTCAGTATGCGAGTTCCTGCGGTGTTTCTCAGGCTGCAGGGCTCCGAGGCTCTTCGCTTCGATGCCAATGTTTTCAGACACCGTAGCTCCGTTCCGTAAACATCTTCCAAGAACCGCTCGCAACCTTTTGCAGCTGGCGGTCTGCAGACGTAGTCTGTCTCAGCATGCGAGCTCCCGCACGCTTCGCCGGCTTTTGCTGCGCGGACAATTTTCTCACACACGTCAGCGCCGTTTGTAGGCGTCAGAAAAACATGTAGACATTCACGAAGGGCTCAGTCTGTATATCGTCACATCATTACATACGCAGTCGTCGAACACATCGGTGTACATTCAGCGCTTTGTCCTTCTAGCTGGGTCGCTTCGTGCTGAGGCTGAGGCTGATGCAGGCTGAGGCTGAGGCAGGCTGAGGCTGGGGCCGAGGCCGACGGCAGACTGAGGCTGAGGCTGAAGCAGGCTGAGGCTGAGGCAGAGGCAGGCTGAGGCTGAGGCTGAGGCTGAGGCAGGCTGATGCTGAGGCAGGCTGAGGCTGAGGCTGAGGCTGATGCAGGCTGAGGCTGAGGCAGGCTGAGGCTGAGGCCGAGGCTGAAGGCAGACTGAGGCTGAGGCTGAAGCAGGCTGAGGCTGAGGCTGAGGCAGGCTGAGGCTGAGGCAGGCTGAGGCTGAGGCTGAGGCTGTGACTGCGACTGCCGTTGCCACTGCGACTGTCATCGCGAATGCGACTACGACTGCGAGAACAGCAGAATTCGACAACTGGATTCTCATCTGAATCTTAAGGGGAATGCTTCCAGATATGCCCCTACACATCGCTGTTAGGTTGCTTTGCCGGGATATTTTTTGTTGTTTTTTGTTGTTTTTTGTTCCTCGCCCTGGCTTCTGCTTTGCAGGCTATAGGAAGCTCTGATCCCAGGATTTCCAAACATGTTTTGTTTTGCTTCCCGCCTTTGTCTTTGCTGTCCAGGCACAGGAAAGCTCGGGGCCGATGAAGGCACGCGAATCAATTTCCATGGACACGCATTTCAAAACACGTTCCATCGGCCCCGAGCTCCCCTGTGCCTGGACAGCAAAACCAACGGCGGGAAACAAAAAAACACAACTTTTTGTAAATCCTGGGGCCAGGGCTTCCTATAGCCTGCACAGCAAAAGCCAGGGCGAGGAACAAAACAAACGGAAAACAAATCTTAGGTACTTGGAAATTGGATTTCAGGATTGCAATAAGATTCATTCTGTCGAGGATTACAATAGGATTCCTTTTGTGGAGGATTGCGCTCGGATTCCTTTTGTGGAGGATTACACTAGGATTCTTTTTACCTAACAGCGAAGACTGATAGGTTTCTAGTGGGATCAAAAGAGAGCAGCAGATCACTCCACAGGGGGGTCCGGGCAGGTGTTGGGAGTTGCCGGGCGGCAGGTGCCGGGCTCGTTTTTCACCAACAGTCACACACTTCGTGCTCTTCGACTTCCCAGAACTCCATTCCCAGGCCACATTCTCAATACCCGGATGCAACAGTCACACACTTCGTGCTCTTCGAGATCCCAGAACGCCATTCCCGGGCCACATTTAGAATAACCGGATACAACAGTCACACACTTCGTGCTCTTCGACATCCCAGAACGCCATTCCCGGGCCACATTCTGGAGGGCCGGATGCAACAGTCACACACTTCGTGCTCTTCGAGTTCCCAGAACTCCATTCCCGGGCCACATTTTGGATGCCCGGAGCCAACTGTAGGCCACTTCGTGCTCTTCGAGTTCCCAGAACTCCATTCCCGGGCCACATTTTGAATGCCCGGAGCCAACTGTAGGCCACTTCGTGCTCTTCGAGTTCCCAGAACTCCATTCCCGGGCCACATTTTGAATGCCCGTAGCCAACTGTAGGCAACTTCGTGCTCTTCGACTTCCCAGAACTCCCATTCCTGGGCCACATTTTCAGCAGGGGCAAGAGCACGACGAGGAGGAGGACGAGCAAGACCAGGAGGACGAGGACGAGCAGGAGCAGGACGAGGAGCAGGAGGAGCAGGAGAAGAAGGACGAGCAGGAGGAGGAGGAGGACGAGCAGGAGGAGGAGGACGACCAGGAGGAGGAGGACGACCAGGAAAAGGAGGAGGAGGAGGAGGAGGAGGAGGGGAGGGGGAGGAGTACCAGGAGGAGGAGGAGGAGGAGGAGGAGGAGGAGGAGGAGGAGGAGGGAGGAGGAGGAGGAGGAGGAGGAGGAGGACGAGGACGAGGAGGAGGAGGAGGAGGGGGGGGGAGAGTACCAGGAGGAGGAGAACGAGGACCACCAGGAGGAGGAGGAGGAGGAGGAGGAGGAGGAGGAGGAGGAGAGAACACCAGGAGGAGAGGACGAGCAAGACGAGGAGGACGAGAACGAGGACGACCAGGAAGAGGAGGAGGAGGAGGAGGAGGAGGAGGGGAGGGGGAGGACTACCAGGAGGAGGAGGAGGAGGAGGAGGAGGAGGAGGAGGAGGAGGAGGAGGAGGAGGAGGAGGAGGAGGAGGAAGAGGAGGAGGAGGACGAGGAGGAGGAGGAGGAGGACGAGGAGGAGGAGGGGGGGGGAGAGCACCAGGAGGAGGAGAACGAGGACCACCAGGAGGAGGAGGAGGAGGAGGAGGAGGAGGAGGAGGAGAGAGCACCAGGAGGAGGAGGACGAGCAAGACGAGGAGGACGAGAACGAGGACGAGCAGGAGGAAGAGGAGGAGGAGGAGGAGGAGGAGGAGGAGGAGGAGCAGGAGAAAGAGGAGGAGGAGGAGGAGGCAGGCTGAGGCTGAGGCTGTGACTGCGACTGCCGTTGCCGCTGCGACTGTCATCGCGAATGCGACTACGACTGCGAGAACAGCAGAATTCGACAACTGGATTTTCATCTGAATCTTAAGGGGAATGCTTTCAGATATGCTTCTACACATCGCTGTTAGGTTGCTTTGCCGGGATAATTGTCGAGGATTACACTAGGATTCCTTGTGTGGAGGATTACAAAAAGGATTCCTTCTTTGGAGGATTACATTCGGATTCCTTTGGTGGATAATTACAATAGGATTCCTTTTGTGGAGGATTACGAAAGGATTCCTTCTTTGGAGGATTACATTAGGATTTCTTTTGTGGATAATTCTTTACGCTTCGCGTATCCCCACCAGCCCATCTCACAGCAGCACTGTTGCGAAGCATGCCGACAGTCGTGTTTTTTCAGGCGTGTGTCCGCTTGGCCCCGCATATCTCTCCCGTTCCTCCTTCCTCCCGCCTCCTTGTACATCCTCCTTGTGGGGGGAGCGGGGGAAGGACGAGGCGGAGGAGGAGGGAGAGAACACGCTCCTCGTGATTTGAGTCGTTTGGGGTTTCTCGTCCTGGTGTGAGTCGTTCGGGCCCTTCTTCCTGGTGTGAGTCGTTCGGGCTCTTCGTGGTGTGAGTCGTTCGGGCTCTTCGTCCTGGTGTGAGTCGTTCGGGCTTCTCGTGGTGTGAGTTGTTCGGGCCCCTCATCCTGGTGTGAGTCGTTCGGGCCCCTCCTCCTGGTGTGACTCGTTCGGGCTCCTCGTGGTGTGAGTCGTTCGGGGCCCGCGTCGTGGTGTGAGTCGTTCGGGCTCCTCGTGGTGTGAGTCGTTCGGGCGCCTCGTCCTGGTGTGAGTCGATCGGGCCCCTCCTTGTGGTGTGAGTCGTTCGGGCTCTTCGTGGTGTGAGTCGTTCGGGCCCCTCGTCCTGCTGTGGGTCGTTCGGGCTCCTCGTGGGGCCTCTTGGGGGCCTCTTGGAGCCTCTTGGGGCCTCTTGGTGGCCTCTTGGGGGCCTCTTGGGGCCTCTTGGGGCCTCTTGGGGGCCTCTTGGGGGCCTCTTGGGGGCTTCTTGGGGCCTCTTGGGGGCCTCTTGGGGGCCTCCAGGAGGCCTCTTGGGAGCCTCCTGGGGGCCTCTTGGGGCCATCTTGGGGCCTCTTGCGACCTCCTCAGAAGCGCAAATGAGCGCTGCCCCCTGAGAAGGACAAAATGAGCCCAACACATTCGTAAAATCAATGATTTTGCTATGAAGGAAGAGGAGCGCTGCCCCCGCAGGAGGCCAACATGGGGCCAACACCGTAGTAAAATTAATGATTTTGGCTTCAAAGAAGAGGAGAGGGGCCTATCTCCCCCCCTCCGTCGGGGCCAGAATCCTCGTGAGGGTCGTCGTTTCTTAGCCCTCCCAGGAGTCGGAAAAAGACCCCTCCAACGACCCGCGGAACCCCCTCTCCAGGTCCAGGGGGGGGGTCGGGGGAGGGGTAAACCCCTCCCCGAAGGGGAAGAAGGGGGGTTGAGGACAGAGAGAACTCCCTACACCACTCACGCCCAAAGGGCTGGTGGGATTACAATAGGATTCATTTTGTGGAGGATTACACCAGGATTCCTTCTGTGGAGAATTGCAATAATATTCCGTTTGTGGAGGATTACAATAGGATTCTTTTTGTGGAGGATTACAATTGGATTCCTTTTATTGAGGAATTATGATAGGGCTTCCTTTGTGGATGATTACAATCGGATTATATTTTGCTTCGTGGTCCCTTCTTGGTCCTCTGTGTCCCTTCGTGGTCCCTTTTTGGTCCCTTCTGGTCTCCCTCCGTGGTTTCCTCGTGGTCCCTCCATGCTTCCTCGGTGGTCCCTCCTTGGTCCCTCCGTGGTCCCTTCCTGGTCCCTTCGTGGGCCCTTCTCGGCCGCTCTGTAGTTCGTCGGGGTATCTACGAGGCCGGAAATGCGCGCCCAGGGGGGCGTTCGAAGACACAGGGGCCAAAGAGGACAAAGGACACGACGACGACAGCCTTAAAGCGTCTTGGAGGCTCACGTGAAGTTGCCATGAACCCACTTGGGCTATCCTGGGCCATTTCGGAGGCAACATTGAAGCATTTGGGCGCTTCCTCGGAACCATGTTGTGCCATCCTGGACGCTGCAACCCATCGCACTGTCTCTCTCCAGATCCAGGGGAAGAGAGTTGGGGAACTCAGGGACTCAGTAATCTAGGATCCCAGGAACCCAGGAGCATAAACAACCCAGGAACCTAAGACCCCAGGAGCCCGAGAACCCAGGAACCCAGAGATCGAATAATCCAGGCATTCAGGAACCTAAGAACCCAGGAACCTAAGAAACCCAGGAACTCAGGAACGTACGAACCCAGAAACCCAGGAACTTAGGAACCCATGAACCCAGGAACTTCAGAAACTCAGGAACCTAAGGACCCAGGAACCTAAGAACCTACGAACCTAAGAATCAAAGACTTCAGGAACCCAAGAACCCTGGAACCTAGGAAACCCATGACCCAAGAACCCATGAACTTAGGAACCCAGGAACCCAGGAACCTAAGAAGCTTGCCCCCCCCTACATGGTGATGCGTATTCTTCTGTTCGTGTCATTCTGCTTATTCTTATTACTATTTTTTGATTATCTAGTCCGCTCTTCTTCATATCATTATGCATCTTCACTGTTCTTTATGTGGCGGCGTACTCATAATATTTCTCGCCTGCTGTGGCCGCTTGTGCGCACGCCTCTCATGAGGAAAATGAGCAGGGGCAGGATGAGGTCGAGGAGGAGAAGGACGGGGGGGGCGAGGACGAGGGGGGAGGGGGATGGGGGGGGACACGGAGGAGTGGAGTGGGAAGAAAAACATGGAAACGGGAAGCAATCGCATGCAACTTGTGCCACGGTTTAAAAAAAGGCGTTTAGGCTCAGGCCCCCGTTGGAACTCCACTGCCTGGAAGCGTGGGCAACCGGCGAAACACGCCGAGGCGCACTATCGGAAGCTGGAGAAGAACCGGGAATACCAAGCCAAAAAGAGGCCTCAAGCTTACCTCCAACAGCCTCGGACCAAGCACCTGGTGGCGACCTTCCGCCGCGCGGGGAAGTCGTGCGCACTGCGGGTGGCAAACGGGCGAAGTGGCATCAGTGGGGCGGCATCGTGCAGAGAGGTGCGCCGTCTTCGGCGGTGATGTTCAGCACGTCACCGAAAACCGCGAAATTGAGATCGCCAGGTCCTGGGCCAATCACGAAGAAAGATGGGGAACCTCAGCCGTTGAAGCGGTTAAAGGGCCGTTGCGTTTTTCTACGCACCGACGGCGCTCGCCCCTACAAGATGGGCGCCGACAGGAAGAGAACCGTTGATGAAATTATCCACGACTTCGTGGTGCGTAAGAAAAAGAAGATCAATGGCCAGTGGGTTCAGCCCAAGTACGTGCAATTGTTTCGCCACCGCATGCCCAGCGGAGAAGTGATTTGCGCCAGGGGTGGCGCGCATATCGTCGATAGAATATGGCGCCACGTGCGTGATATAATGGGGAGCAGGTCCCCTGCGGTTAATCAGCGCTCCTGGGAGAATCGCGCTCGCTCTGCCCAGTGGCTGCTCTGGAACGCGGGGCAAGATCTGCGGTCAAAAACTGGGCGCGCGTTGGCCGAGTTGGGATCCAAGCCTTAGGTTCTCTCGTCGTTGCCGCGCTGTCGTTTCTGACGGGTTCCGTAACTGACGCGGGCATCATCCGCTGCGTAAAACGCGCGATCAAAGTGCCCGCGTCGTCGTCGCACAAATCGTCGTAGACGCTGCGCGTCACCATTGCCCGCCGCGCCAATTTCAGTCGGTTTGGGACAGGGGCGCATGTCCGCAAACAGCGCGCGTTGTCTGTGATCAGTTAGCGCATGACCGATGCGAAAGGCTGCTACATAGTATATTCAGCAAGAGCCCCAAAGGTGGATCTCGGGAGCCCCCCCCCCCCCCCCTAGCGTATGCATATATGTATATATTTCTATATTTACACATGGAGAGAGAAACTTCGAGTCTTGGGCATCCTTGCTCATTATAATGCGAGAGCATGACAGGAGGAGACTGAGGAAATCGCAAAGATAATACGGAGGGGAATGACCCCGCCCATCCAGAGTCGAGAGATGGAGGCGTTCCGTTTTGGATGGTTGCCATATTTCTTTGTTGCAGGTAGCCTGGCGGGACGCGGTTGCCCCACTGCGCACATATTCCGATATCGGCCGTGCTCGTATGCAGACTTCAGAGAGGAAGTCATTGCGGGGCCTTTTTGTCGCCATGTTTTTTTTTTTGTGTCGGGTCTTCGTTTGAAGAAAGCGCCCTGCGTCTCACTCATTCCTTCCTCCTCCACATCCTCCCTCCCCCCATCCCCCGTCCCTGCCTCTGCCCTCCGCATGTCCATATCGGCACATCCCTCGCAATCTTTGGCCCTGTAGGGCGCGCTCCACCTGAGGCCCGAGTGGATGCGGCCACATGCGGCTCCCCGCTCACCGCATGTCCATCCAGCATACTCCTCGCACGTTCCATGGCCCCATCAGGAGATCCACCGAAGGCCCCAGTGGGTGAGGCCACATGTGGCTCCCCGCCCACCGCATGTCCGTTTCGGCACCCCCCTCACGTTCATTGCAGTGTGAGAGCTTCAACCTCGACCGACGATGTTTTTCTCGCAGCATTTCGCCAAAACTATTGACGCGCCTTTTTTCCGGCACGGTAGCCAGAAGAGGGGCCTTGGGGCCTGTGAGCGTTGTGGCTGCTGAGCCAGCGAGCCAACCTGTTTCGTGGCCCGACAATGAGCTCCACCGAAAGCCCCAGTGGGTGCGGCCACGTACGGTTCCTCGCCTACCGCATGCCCGTGTCGATGCATCCCTCACACGGGCCGCGGCCCCGCAGGGAACTTCACCGTGGGTGCGGCCACGTGCGGCCCCCCGCCCACCGTGCGCCGACCCCGGCACGCCCCTCACACTGGCCGCGGCCCCCTGGGGAGTTCCTCGTGCGGCCCCTCGCCAATTTTTGCACGCTCCTCACGCTTCACGCGCGTGTCGTGCACGCTGCGTGCAGGCTTTCGCCCATATTTGCATTTTTTTCTGCACAATTTGTTATACGTGCGTTTTGCATTGCATGTTGCTCAGACACGCCAGACTTCTGAGGCCAAGGCCTTGCCCACCTGGTTTTAGCTAGGCACAGACGATGTCCGCAGCGGTGGTCGTATCGTATCGTATTCACACGCTTCCCGGCGCCATAGAGAGCTCCACAGAAGACGATGTTCACAACAGCGGCATTCACAGCTGCAGATGATTGGGTTTTTCGCCAGGGTGGTTTTCTCCACCTCCCCATCCGCAGCCGCAGCCTGGCACGCGATAGTTACCCGGTATTGCGACGCCTCTTGAGGCTGGTGCAATCCCAGACATTGGATTTTTGTTTTTTCCATCCATCTTGTGGTGTTGGGCTCTCGTTTTGAACAGACAGCGCCCCGCGTCAGCTCACCTCGCCTCTCTCCCGCTGCCCCTCCCTTCTCCCTTCCCTGCTCCAGCATCCGCACCACCACTACTACTATCAGTCAAGTTCTGGCACATCCCCCACACGTTCTTTGCCCCACAGGGAGCTCCACCGAAGGCCCGAGCGGGAGGGCTCGCATGGCGCCACCGCACCCGTTTCGGCCCCCCTTTCTCGTTTCGTGGGTCCATGGTGAGCTCCAAGGAAGGCCCAAGCGGGAGGGTTCGCATGGCGCCACCGCACCCGTTTCGGCACACCCATCACACGCTTCGTTGCCCAACAGGGAACTTCACGGAAGGCCCCAGTGGGAGGGTTCGCATGGCGCCACTGCGGCCATCTCGGCCCCCCCCCCTCGCACGCTTCGTGGATCCATAGGGGGGAGCTCCACCGAAGGCTCCAGTGGGAGGGTTCGCATTGCGCCACCGCGGCCATGCGTGGCCCCATGGGGAGCTCCACGGAAGGCCCCAGTGGCAGCGGTGCCACCGCGCCCATTTCGGCACAGCATTCACACGCTCCGTGGCCCCATAGGGAACTCCACCGCAGGTTCTCCCCACCCGTTTCGGCACACACCTCACCCGTTTCGTGGCCCTACCGGGAGCTCCACCGAAGGCCCGATCGGGAGTGTTCGCTTGGCGCAGCAATGTAGCAGATCCCGCACAGCCACACGGCCGTTCCTGCACAAGACACGGGAGGAACATAGCATGTACAGGTATCCTGCAACACACAAACACACCCACAACACATGCACCACACCCCAACACAGAATAACGCGCAACACAACACGACAAGACACAACACCACAACACCCACACGCGCGCGCGAATGTCGTCACTCAGATGCCGTCCGTCCACCAGCACGCCGGGCGGCCCGGCCTCCTGTAGGCCATTTGACCTGGCATTGTCGGCCGAATCGACCAATGATACACGCGACAGACGATGCCTGCCAGCTGCTTTGCGACCTTCTCGATCAGTCTTCGCCTTTGCTTGCCTCGCGCCTGGGTTCAGACCGCCACGCCAGTGCTGTCCCACGCAGTCCTCCACATCGTGTCCTCCACATGCCAGTCCTCCACATGCGATGCCCTGTGGAATGCCAGTCCTCCACATCGTGTCTCACCCAGCCCACGATGCGTCTAATCATTTTCCGTTGTACTCCATCGAGTATCTCTAACTGCGCTACTGTGAGCGGTGCTGTTGAAAGACTGTGCACGACTGTTGGGCTGACCACGGCGTCGAACAATTTTAAGCGCAGTTTGACCAGAATCTTGCAGCTGAGCAAGGTGTGGTGCAGCTCGTGGAGACGCATCCACACACACGACAGACGATGATCAATATTTCTCTGCCCCCGCAGAGTCAGATCTCCCGGCAAAGACTTTCCAAGATACTTGTGGGAAGAACTTGCCTTGATGACTTCCACGAACATGCCCGCGATGTCTACCAGGGGCGTTGACCCAAAGGATACTGCGGCATCCGTCGTCGGAAACTTCGTGTTCGATCGATTTTCCACAATGCCAGCTTTTGCAAATTCCTCCACCAGCAGCGCGGTCATCTTCTCGACCTCGCACGAAGACATCGCAAAGAGTATGAGATCATCCGCGAAACGGACGTTCGTCAGCCTGTCAGAGACGTCGCCAGAAAGCTGGAAACCATGCTCAGCACTCAAGCGCACCTTCCACCGGCGCATGACGATTTCGGTTGCTGCGATGAACAGAAGGGGGCTTAATTTGCCCCCTTGTCTAACTCCACGGCAGATCGAAAACGAAATGCCGTCGACAATGCCCACCTGATCAGAATCTATGCATTTCAACAGGACCGTATACTTGTCTGGCAATCCAACCTCTGTGAGCGAGTCCAGTAGGGCGTTGTGCTGGAGTTTGTCGAAGGCCTTACGAAGGTCCACGCTTAACGCCCAAAGCGGAAGATTCCACTCCAGGGATGCCCCGACCTTGGTTTCGAGGTTCACCAAGGCCTCGTCGACTCCGCAAGTTGTCCTGGAACCCATGTGCTAATCTGAGATTTGCTGGTCGAGATATGGAAGAAGTCGCTCGTGAATCATCTTGGCGAACATGTTATAAACGATCTCGAGGATGGCTACCAGCCGCCAATTGTGCGCGTCCTTCAGGTCTCCAGTCGTCGGCAACATCACGAAGATAAGCTCGCTCCAGTCGCTAGGAAAACCACCGCCCTGTAGCACATCGTGATACTTCCGTAACAATATATGCTTGATGGTGTCGCCACCTTGCGCCAGCATCTCCAGAACCACCCCGTGCTTGTCAGCGCACTTGCCCTTTGAGAGAGCTTTCAATGCGTCGACTAACTCGTCCACCGTAACAAGATCAATGTCTCTCAATAGCACCGCGCCCCAGTAAATATGCTCCTCTCCGCCTCATATTCATTTAGAATTTAGTTTAGCTTGTGTGCGTTGCACTGCCCGCTTGAACTGAAGCTGCGTTTCCGCATCCATGCGACTGCTCGAGCCAGCCGACCTCGGCTGGCAGGAGAGAAAAGGAGCGCGCTGGGGCGCGCGGGCGGCTCGTCGTCGTCCGTCCTCGGCCGCCCTCCTCCGTGCCCGTTCCTGATAGACTAGCCTTGCTTAACGAATACTTGCCTTATCAATGCCTCATCCCGCCCCATCTCTCCCTGAGCAGAGTGAACATGAGATCTTAATCCCTTTGTCATCTTACCCCGATTCTCAGAGGAAAGACTGGTTATCAGCCGAAACGCGCGACTCAGTCGACGCGGGGCCATTAGATACAAGAGAAAATTCTCAGCTGCGCCCCGCGACTCAGTCGCCGCGGGAAAGAGCTATGAGGAGACCTGATGTCGTGTCCAATATCTCGAGGGGCGCCGACAGGCGGGTTGCACAACATGATGGACGCGACGCAGACAGTGACGACCCAGTTCAGGGCCGAACCCCTCCTTCAGACATCGCCACTCGGGTAGTCAGGGGAAGAAATGCCGAGGGGATAACCGAAATGTCGGTAGACGTATCCCCCGCGAGGACTCCGATAGGTAATCGCGAGCAAACCCTGGACCCGCACGGGCGAGATTGCGCCGCGCCAAGACCCAGACAAAATGCTTTTTCATCATGGAGTGCCAAATCGACTGAGTCAATGAGCCCAATTCCATATACTCCACGCGCTACTGCCTTTGCCGTTGGCGAAGCCGTCCGGCCATGGGAAGTCCAAAGGAATCGGAACACGTGCCCTGATATCCCGTCCGAATGGGTGGGCGCGAGCGTCAACGCCCCAACCCCGATAGCACTTAACGGAGAATTCGGCCAGGACAGCGATGAACCAATTGGAAAAGATCATGAAATCTATTCAATGGAGGAAGATTTTGGCAGCACCAATAATGATATTTCCCTGGGCCGAGCTTTGTCCGTGATGTTGGAAGAAGACATCCCTGCTCAAGAAGAAAGATGGTCTCCGGATGGATCTGATGAAGACACTAGTATCCTGACGCCCCAGGCGGACAGGGCGGAGGCTCAAATGAAGCATAAGAGGGCGTCCACAGGGCGACCCCCCGAGCCTCGCCTCAAGAAACAACGAGATGAGGACTACGAGCTGAACGTCTCGCCGCTGAAGGAAGGTTTCTTCCGTAATGCCACCATCTCAGGTGAGTGGCAACCCTCGATTCCAGCTGTTGTTGAAGATGAAGGAATGGTCGGACAACCAGCTACGTGCGCTCAGCTAATAACACGACGAAAAGGATGGGGAATTCTTAAATGCGCCCAAACCACCAGAAAGCACTTTCGTTCCGCTCAGATCAAATGCTTCAAGTAGGGGAAGGCCCAAGATACCAAGATCAGGGGCGAGACCTACCTCAAGGAACAACAGTGCGGCTTCTACGATGGAGGCACGTTGGAACCCCAACATTGACTGCGCGCCTCAGGCGGAGAGCAGATGCCCAGGAAAAGCCAACAGGCCAGAAGGCGCATGTAGGAACCCAGTGTGCAAGAATTGATCGGACGTTTGCAACAGGTGCAACATGCAGTGGCTGCGCGCGGAGCGTTACCCGATGGAAGAGCATGACTGCGCGCATCTCCTCACGCAGTCTATTCAGGACCAGGCCAGGCGAGCGGAGGCTAACACTCAGAAAGAGTTTCTGACCAATGAAGCGCAACTGGCCGAAAGAGCTCGATTGGACAGAGAAGAATTAACTGAATCTGGAATCGACGCTAGAAAAACGTTCGAGGCTGAGCGGGTCGCCGTAGCCATGGCTGCTAGAGAGCGTGAACAGGCGCTTACAGAACATATGTACAATCAGACTGAGACCGTTAAAAGGCAAGTGGGGCGGGAAGCCGAAAACAAATCAGGGAATTATTGATCTCGGAGAGACAGGCCGTCGCGATGGCAAATAAAGAGTCTGCTGACGCCAATGCGATTGCCGCAGCTGTCGCGGTGGCCAGGGCAGAAGGAGAACACATCGCGACAGTCATGGCGGAATGAGAAAAACAGGGCTTACAAAAAAAGCTCAAGACCGCCAGGCTGGAAGCAGCCAGCACCCAAGCCGTAGCTGCGAAGATAACCAACCAGAACAATCTCTATCTGGAAGAGCTTAAATCGTATGAGGAAGCTAGATCGCCCCTTCAGCTTGCAACGTCGAGCAATGCTAAGTGCCCGCCGGCTAAGCCGACCGGATCGAATATACACCAGTTGTCGACGGCTCAGTCGTCGGGCATTGTATCCGTCCCTACGCAATTTGATCAGACGACCTTGGAAAATGCGGGAGCATCGACCATGCTGGTAGGAGGTGCAATACATCCTCCTCCCGAGGGGAAGGAAACACGCCCCCCGTGGATCAGTTCTGTGCCGTTGGTTTTCGTCTAAAGACAGACAAGTGCGTCGGATGTGGTAGATCGGCGCGTGACGAACATATCGATGCGAGTACAAGGAGATGCTCTAGATGCGACCTGTGGAAGAGTGAAAGGTCAGCGGCTAACATGCGAGAGGAAGAGATTGCTTCGAACGCAGCTAATGCAGAGAAAGGAAAGATGAGGCTTAAGGCTATCATCACCGACCCGACTCCGTATATTGAAACTAGCGCGAAGCCGGACTCAAATCGAATTCGTTCGGATTTCCGTTGTTTTCGCAAGAAACTCCCGTGGGGCCGCTGTTGCGTCAACATTTTACTGTGCCAGGCCCTGCCCTAGAATTATCCGGCTAAGCCGAGCACCGCTGAAAATGGACTTCCTGCAGGGATGAAGCTAACGGGACCTAACGAAGATAACGCTCTCGCCAGTCTCCGCCCATCCTATGGAGATGGTCCTACGGGAATGACGGCGACTAAGTCGTCGGGCGAAGCAGGACAGGGCGGGGAAGGAGACGACAAGAGCGACGCTCCTAACACTGAGATCGTATCTTCGCATGAAGATGATCGTGGTAGAGGACCACGTGGGTCGCCTCCGGGAAGCCCAGGGGGGTCAGACCCCTCTGAGAGTGGGGGATGGACGCAGGGGGCCCCAGGGCCCCGGCGGACCGCACGACTCGGTAGTAATTGACGAAAGCACGCCGTTAGATCAGTGGGGACAGGTTGGTAACAACCAGAAAATTGATTTGTTGGACATCCCTGATGTAACGAACATTCGTGAGTGCAAAACTCACGCAATACGTGCGCTCGCTGGATCATCGCCCGAGAGCCAGGCAGCGCAGCACTGGATTGCCGAGGCTATGGGTCCAGCCGTGGGGGATGAGCAGCTGAAAGATGCAGGGCGATTCCAGCGTCTCGACCTCATGATCGCAACGAATCTCATCGAAAAGTAGTTCAACAAAATGCGAAGGAGTCGATATCAGCTTAGTCATCACACTCATTTGCTCCAACAGATAACTCGTGTGGAATTCAGCGCCCAGACCGAGGGAATACTCATGGCGGGACGCGAAATGGTGCGGGCAATTTGTCACTGGTGTTCGGTAAGATCAGAGTTTGGACAACGTCGCATTTCACGTTACCTCTTCAAGGTGAACATCGACCCGCACAAGCCTGATGCTAACCTGTATCATTTTTACAATGAATGGACAGACGTATATCAACAGCTTTATGGCGCTAAGCCTCCGTCCGATGAGATGAGGGCCTCGATTCGTGCACATGTTCTCGAACAATGCAGGAAACCGAACAAACTGAACTTCGTGGGCCAATTATACGACTTGTCAATATATAAAATGGGACATGGCGTAAAGACTTATGAATGGCTAGTGGAGCAGATTGAAGAAATGATGTTGCGAGAAAAAGAAGAGAGGAATATCAGCGTGCACGAGGGCACCTTGAACCAACGTGCTAGGCAAGCACGATTCGGCGGAGGCGGAGGCAATGACAACCGGAGGAACGCAGGCAGTAAAGCCGCCCCGGCAGAGATTGCTGCCAAGTTGGGGAAACCCCCGGATGTCATGAAAGGCGGGAAGACTAAGGGCGAAACCACGTGCAGATTCGTGGACAAGGGCGAAACTTGCCCGCGCGCAGGAAAGGGCTGTCTTTTCAAGCATAAGAAGCCCAAGAATGCCGCGCCGGCTCAGCCGAGTGCGGGGCGCAAGTCCAGTGCCGCTCCTGCCCGATATAAGAACCCTAGAGGGAGATCGAAGGACAGGGGCCGAAAGGGGCAGGGCCGATCCCAGACACCGACTGGCAACCGTGGGAAAGGAGGACCGCAGAATAATAGAAGTCAGTCACGTGGGAAAGACAGTGCCATTCCGTGTTACGCATACTCCCGAGACCCCAAGAATTGTCGAGGACCAGAAGACGGATGTAACAAAGCCCACAGAGGGCTAACCGATGCTGAGAAGCTGAAGCGTGACAAGTGGGGAACAAGCGAGACTTGACGCTGGACAATCTTTGGGATATGAGCGTACTTCCAAACAGGCCAATGCTGCCGCTGCCAATACCTCTTCGACGGGAAGCAATGGTGGCTCCAGAGCCACTAGTGCTAATTCCGACAAACGTAAAAAAAGGATGGAGAGAAAAACAAAGGCGGCGGCAAAGGCAAAGACATGGTCTGCCGCTCCTACAAGGAAACGGGAAAATGCTCACGCGGAAAAGAATGCTGGTTCGCTAAGACCACTCCAGGTCATTCTGTTGCGTGACAATGGCTCCACACTGGCCGCTCAGCCGTCAGTGCTGGAGGAATGATGAACATAATTTTATTAATGGTATTATTTCTTGCCGCCCTTGTTTGGTAGTCGTGGCGAAGCCTGCGTCGGTTGAGCAGAACACGGGGGGATAGGAAGAGACCCGCTGATTCAATCAGCCTGGGTGCCGTCGCGTGCCCCGCCCCATTATCCCCGGGCCTCCCAGGGCAGAAGCAAAACAGCCCTAAGTTTTTGACTGTTACGTCTAGTGCCGACGGAGGAGACTATTGGGATACTTCCAAAGGTGAGTTTCACCAGGGCAGCAGGAAACAGGTCGAGTGTCTCGTCTACGTCCTTGCGAATTTCCTGTGCCCTCTTTCTCGGGACGCGATCAAGAAGTGCTGGTGCGTTCCCCCTAGTAAGAGCTGCATAAGACACCGGAATAGCAACCGATGCAATCTCCGTGTCCGTTTTCACCCCTCTACTGAGGAGCCGACTATCACTTGGAGGACAGCGCGTCGCCACGATTTGAAAGAGTTGCCTTCAAGTAGGAAAGATAGATGGAAGCTCCCAGGGGAAATGCGCCGACAGATGTCGATACAGTCTAGGGCATCTGTCGCTGAAGCTCTAATCCGAGCATCAGACCTGCAAGATCATGTCTGGCATCTCTGGTTGAAGGACGAGGAGGGGAAAGAAGGCCCGCGCGGCTCAGCCGCTGCTGGATGCACAGATAAAGACGCTGCGTATCTGGGGGCGTTGAGTTTCATTATAGATACTGGGCGCGGGTACAACCTAATTGCGGAGAAATATATTAGGAGCGCAGGTGCAATGATATTGATTCGAAAGCTTCCGCAATCGATCACTCTGAACACTGCTGGGGGGGGAATCTAAGGCCCTCGGTTCAGTTCGCATCGCGTGTCCCAAATTTAAGGGTGGCAGTTTTAATGCTTTAGTCATGCCGGAGACCCCGTGCGTGATTTCGGTGGGAAAGAAGCGGTGCATGAATCGCGGCTTTAGTTTCTTTTGGCCAGCAGGCCGAAGGCCTTGCCTATTGTTGCCCAACGGCCAAAGAGTGGACCTGGGCGTTGAGGGCAAGATGCCATACTTGACCCTATCAGGCAAAGAGGCGCTGGGTCAGTGGATGTGCGCAGCTGCCGCCGGAAGGAGCGAGCCCCCCGAGCGGTGGTGTTGCGTGACGCCGGGCGCCAAGGCACTCTTGGACAACGTGGAATCTGCGGGGGGCCCTCAGCCCCATGCGGTCCAGACTCGCGCAACCATAGACCTGCGCACACATGAGCTGATTGGTACCCACAGCTACGCTGATGGGCGGCCGACTGAGATCGCGCACGCTTTCCCGTCTTCGATAGACTCTGCGGATACCATCACCTACTTCTACTATTCGCCTCAGGTTGCCAGCGAATGCGGTTGGACTCGGACGCCGACCGGTATTGCTGCCCCTAAAAGTCTCTCAGCTTTGCCCGACCACGGTCAAGCCGTCGGTCCATTCGACGAGCAGCCCGGCAAAGCCGAGGCTTGCGCTGCCGCGTATAGATGCCAGTGCGGATACGGAGTTTCAGGATACCTTCCGTACGAAGTAAGTAGAGGACTAGACACCAGGACGTGCAACGCAGCCCCAGGACCCGAGGAGGGCGAGGCTGGAGACGCTGACGGTGTCGACTTAGTCGACGTCGACGCACCGCCAGATTTAGACCCAGATGTTGCGGAGGTTGAGGTGTCGGAGACCCTTGCCGAGCGGCTCAAAAAGGCTGCAGCCTCCCTACCGCGCCTCCTAACTCATACTCCCAAGAACCCATATTGTTCAGCGTGCAATTGGGCCAAAGCTATCAGAAAGCAACAGCGCAAAGCGCATAACAAAGGGCTAAAGGTTCCCCGCCCATACGCTAACCCCACTTCGTTCGGACAACTGACGACGATGGACCATTGGTTGGCGATGGATGAACTCTCGCGGGGACTCCGCGACGAGACCGCGTGTGTGACTTTTCGCGACCGAGCTACGGATTCTCTCGCCGCTCAGGTTGTACTCGACAAGTCTGCGGCTCACGTTTGCAACTTGTTAGTAAACCTGCGAGCCCCGGAGGAATAGTTAGAATATTGTTATACAGATGGTGCAAGAGAGCTTGCTAGGGCATGTTACGAGCTCAATATTGCCCATGATCCTACCATCCCCGGAAATAAGAAACAAAACGCTGTCGCCGAGCGTGCGGACGGCGTTGTGCAGATGGGAGCCAGAGCCTTACTTATGCAGGCCGGCCTTCCACCACCATATTGGACCGACGCAGTTCGATATTTCTGTCTATGCTACAATACTAGAACTCCCGCTGACGGGAAGTCCAGTTGTGGAAGGCGATTCGGGTGCCAATTTAATGCTCCGCTTCTTCCCTTCGGATCACTTGTCCGTTATGTGCATCCACCTGAATCCCGGTTTCGCACCGCCAAGACTGGGGCGACGATGACTCCAGGGATATACTTGGGGCATGTGCACAAAGCGGGGTGATTGGTCGGACCAGATGTTACGTTATACCTCTGAGACAATTGGATGGACTGAATATGGAATCAGGGCGTACACCAGAGGGAAAACGACCTACAATCGAGAAATCGGATCAAGTGTACAGCAACATCTAGATGGCACTGCTGACGACCAATCGCCTCAGTTTCCTTTGCGAGAAGCATGCGAGAAAGCGGCGAAGGAGGTACGTTCCGTCACAATCCCTACAGAGACAGGAGAGGCTGCGGCCGTCCCAGACGGACAACTGCCAGCCACAGGGATAAGACCGGACAATATGTTTAATGTTGATGATCCTGCCATTATGGTGCCACCGCCTCCTCGAGAAGGCGAGGGCGCCCCGCGCTTTGACTCCGAGGCCGATTTAGATGATGACGGTCCTGGGGGTCTGTGCGTGGGTGATTGTGCCTTTGGTAGTTGACGGCAGGGGCCCTCAGCGCGATTCCCATCCTGCAGACAAAAACCAGAAACTGGGACTCGCACAACTTGAGTATCGTTTGGACAGACAGTCCAACTTCTCAGCGGCTAAGCCGCGTGAGAAAGTTCCAGGGAAAGGGCAACTTCTTGCTCGAACAACTCAAAATCTGGATGCGATGGAGTACTTCGAAGACAGACGGATTGTGGCTGGACTTACAACATAAGATTTACTTCAAAAGCTTCCGTTGACAGGCCGTCGAAAGACATGTAGCATGCGACTTGTTCTCTAGTGTGACCTTGATTATGTGCCTATAACCCGAGTGTGGGTCACAGACCCAGAGCCAAAATATAGTGCCCAATGGCTAAAGAAGTTACCTGAGTCTACCAATCCCGGAGTGCATCTTGGACGATGGTTCAACATGAACCAAGCCCAGCGTCGACAGGCCGTGGAACAATACAAGGCAGAAAAGAGAGGATTCTTCGGTATAGAGGATCCTGGCCCTTGTCTCGGTCTCCTGCGTGACATCGGTCTAGATGTGGACGACCCGCCGACTCCGCCCGATCCCGCAGTGGCTCAGCCGCTTGCGGCTCTCCCTGAAGCTAGGCTAACTGCACCTAAGGTGGCTGAACGACTACGTCGAATACAAAATGGCAGCCTGTGCTACACCCCTGGCAGTGGGCGAGGGGCGGCGTCGCGAAACACCCAGGGCTACCAAGTCACATCTGAGGCTGCTGATTCATCAGAGGAAGACGTTCCCGAGGATCACCTGTCGGACGACGAGGACATTTGGTGGAAACAACATGGTATGGAGGCACTATTGCAAGAGACGGGCTACCCTCCGGCTCAGCCGGCAGGGATCTCTTGTCCGATGATGATAACGGAAAATCTGAGGACAACGATGAGGCAAGCCAGACCTCGAGTCCGGCGGCCGCCGCGTCGCGGCGAAGCGTGCCTCGCATGCCTTTACAAGGTAACTCAGCTAAAGGTATCAGTCATCGTGACAAAGAAAGATTTTATTTGCAATGCCTCTATAATCCTTGTGCTGACTTAATATCTGTCATTGATGGACCCTTCCAACTTCCCAGTGACTGGCATTGTGCCCGCATAGATGCCGCTGTAGCCAGATCTGTCTCGAAAGACGAGGCCAAGGCAAATGAAGACGCCCAAGCTGCCTTGAGGAAAGAGTGGGACAGATTGTGCGACATTGGCACGTGGATAGAGGATGGTGTTAGAGAATATTCCGATGTTGTGGCCGAACTCAAAGGGAAAACAGCCTATTGTGGCCGTTTATTTGCAATCCTTGTTGAAAAGAACTCAGAATTGCCGCTAGGACATAAAGACCGTAAGTACAAAGGTCGGGTAGTCTTTGACGGTTCAAGTGTTAGATATCAAAACAAGGACGTGTCATTGTTTCAGGAACTTTCCAGCAGTCCCGCGACCATGCAGGCCAGCCAAGCAGCTGATACCTACGGGTTGTTTGAGGGCCATAGCATCGAACAAGCCGATGCTCGACAAGCTTACACGCAGTCAAAGTTGGGAGGCACTCCCACATGGGTTTTCTTGCCTCGTGACGAATGGCCCAGGGCATGGTCCAACATGCGGAACCCCGTATGCCCTCTGTACTTGTCGTTGTACGGACACCCTGATTCGGGCGGATATTTGGAGCAGCATTGCGAGGGACATGTCACGGCTAAAGGTTTTGGTGAAATGTAGCCCGTGGCGTAGCTGTTATTTCCACGAAGAATTGCAAATCTTCTTGATCATCTATGTCGACGATTTCAAACTGTCGGGACCTGCCGACAAGCTAGCCCAGGGATGGAAGTTACTTCAAGAACCTTCGGAAAATTGCCCTAAAGGCATAGAAATAGATCCTCCAACGGCTGTTGGACGATATTTAGGATGCGAACATAGATTAGCAACTCAGACAATTCAGTGGCACGGGGAATTGCCTACGGTACTTGACCCGCCCCCTCCCAAAGTTTTTTTAAAAAAAACGCCTCCGTCGCAGACGAGAGTAGTGAGGAGGAAACGGGGGGTGACTCGGCGTCTCAGACGACCGAGCCATACCAGCCGAGAGAATCAAAACTAGTGAAAGTCATCGAATACGATATGACAGAGTTCTTCGATTCCTGTGTTACATTATACGGTCAGTTGACGGACGCAGACCCGGCCACATATCCGGCCGCGGGTACCCCGTTCGGCCCAGAATTTACCGACTTAGAAGATGGACAGGGCGGCCCCAGAGGAGAGATTTACTCCCCAGCTGAGGAAGCTATAGCGTCAGCGTTACAGATTAACGTTGATACCGGCCCTCCTGACAAGGAGATAGAGGTGCTTGGCCTTGATGCCGCAGCAGCTAGCCCTGCTGACCCTGAGCCACCGACTCAGTCGGGGGTGCTCCAACCCATCGCAGCAAAAGTATTGATGAAGATACTTTACGGGGCGAGAATGGCCAGATACGACTTACTATGTGCTGTGTGTCAAATTGCCAGTTGTATCACGAAGTGGGCAGAACAGCAAGGCATGGACTTCTCCCGCTTCATATGTTACATATGTACATCTCATTATCGTATGAACTCGTGGGTGGGTGACAAAAATGAGGATGTTCTGTTAGCAATACTCTGCAGGTTTGGCGAGTGGCATTAGAACACACAGGAGCACGAGCGCCAGTTATCAAGCGATTTGGAGCCCGTATACACGGGCAGGACAATCGATGAGTTCGCAAAGACAAGCATGCGCATCTCACAGTACACTTGAGGCTGAGATCGTTGCGGCCGGCCCTGCGTTACGCAAGGAGCTGCTTGCGGCATTGCCGCTGTGGGAAATCCTGCTGGATAGACCTGCGCGATGTTTATTCTTGGAAGATAACCAAGCAGTCTGCAAGGTCATTAAGGCAGGCGGGTCAATGAAATTGATGCATCTACCAAGAACACAGAATTGATGCAGCAGCTGTGTCCGAACAATTTTATCGTGGCCTAGTTCAATTACAATGCGAAAGAACGCAGAATGAGGCTGCTGATATTGGAACAAAACGATTTGTTGACCCTATGGCATGGGTCAAAGTTTTGTATATTGTCAACATTGTGACGCCTAAGTTCTGGGCCGCTAAGCGATATCAAGATTATATTTGCTCCATGTTTTCTGACGGACTTCCCCTGAAACCCGGGGGGGTTCTCAAGCCCCGCCTGGGCCCTAGTTCGGCCTTGCGGAGAGGAGCTGCCATGCCTAGTAAAAAGTCAAACAAAAATAAACAGTGCCCCAACAAAGGAAAACCCGTTGTGGCTGCCCCCGGCCAAGCCGAGGAGGCGTCAGCGATTGCGAATGCAATCCGCTCAGCTGATGTTGCAGGTAATATCACTCCTCGGATGGGCAAAGAAGGTTACAGCAGAAGCTCCGAGAAAACGAGGGCGATCGAGAACACAACCAAAAGAAGCTCTGATCGTGAAATGAAAACCATGTTGGGGATATCGGATAGTGAAAGCGATCCAGAGTCTTCAATGAAGCCTGAAGATATCGAGAATGTTTCTAACCGAGATCGCCCGCTTCATAAACCGCACTCTGCGGTGGCTGCCAACTACTCTGACAAAAGGGATGAATGGATGAGACAAGGACAGAGTTCGAAACGATATCACTATATTCCGAGACTTGTCACATTCATGCCGGCAATCGGGGATTGTCCCGTCGAAGCCGATATGCTGGATGATTATCGTCGCACCTATGCCGTCAATTCCCAGCAAGGTTTGACGATAGATCGCATCGATAATTGGCGTGATGAAGAAAGCAGGTATCATCACCCATGTGAATACGACTCAGATGACGATTCTAGCGACGGTGATTACTGCCTTAGCAGATGGACAGGATACACAGAATTTAGAATCCGAGAAGATTGCGCCCCGGCCACTCAGTGGACCGGGGAAAGACTTTTGCTGGAATACTGTTGTGGCCCCCAAAGTAGGATAGGAGACCCTAAGAATTTCGTTGACAACTCATGTAAAGTGATCAGATACACCGAGAAGGAAGACATGAGGGCGGATGAGGAACTCAAAATAGCGCTGAACGATATAGCTACATTCAAGGGAAAACATATCACGCTGTGGGGCTCCATGCCATGTACGGGAGGCTCTCCCTGGCAATATGTGAACGAGGCGCATTATTTCCGCATTGGATATCATAGGGCCATGCGTAGGCTTCGGGGCATTAGAACCGACTTCCGATACCTGTTTTTTTGGAATTTCCGTGAGATTGCCCGTGCTGTGCACAGAGCGGGGGGCGTTGTATGTACAGAATGGCCTTCCCAGTGTAATTATTGGAGAGACCCCCAGGTAAAGAGTTTTCTTCGAGAGTTGGGATTTACCAAGACGGCGTTGCATGGGTGCGCATATGGATTGAAGGATAGCAAGGGTAATTTCATGAAAAAGCCCTGGACGATAGCCACCACCTCTTCCATCATTGCGGAGGGGTTAGAACGTAGGTGTGACGGCACAAACGAGCATGTTGAGGCTAGAGGACGAGAGTGTAAGAGCGCTGAAGATTACACTGATGAGTTTGCCAAGCAGGTTCATTTTGCCGTCGCCAATGCCGATGAGAGAGTTGTGTCGTCTCGTCGTCGTCCTACTTCTTCTCCCAATCCTATATGCGCCGCCGCCGATTCGGCTCGACAGCCTGCGCGGGCTGCCCCGCGACCGGCCCCCCGTAGAGGCGAGCGGTTGCTTTGCGGCGACTGCTCGAATCTCGCTTGCCGCGGTTTCCGCGTGCCGGAGAGGTCAACGACTGAACCCATGTGCCGACCGCTGAGGAAGAAGGCGGTTGTGCCACAGGGTGAAGACGTGATCTCGATTCAGTCTGTTGACATCGTGGACGAGTTTGATTCCGACGTTGTTGTAGACGAGAGCAAGGTGGAAGAGGATTATAAGAATGCTCCCCTCGCCACAGTTCGAAAAGCCTCGACGCCGGCTCAGCCGAGCGGAAAGGCTTGCCCACCGGCTCAGCCGGATGGGGCTAGAAACGACCACTTTAGCCCGAATGACATTGTGTCCGAGATTGATACTGAAATGGAAGATGGTGTAGAGACCATAAATCAGGGAACACATGTTAAGAAAAGGGCAGCTGAGACTAGCCCCCAGGACAACACTCGCTCAAAGAAAGCGGCTGACCCAACGTTGAAGACGTCGACTCATGGAGAAACAAAGCGGTCTTCAAGTGCCCCCCTGACAAACTAAGGGAATGGTCCCGAGCGGGACCCAAAGACGGAACTATCAAGTTTGCGCCGTCAAAGGGCCGGGGTTGGCGCTACACGATGTGGAAGAACGACATACTCTATGCGAGAAATGACGCCGTCGTGACTGCATTGAGGGCCGACCTGGAATCAACGTCTCAGACGATATTCCAGCGTTTATACTCCCAGGTCTCCCATGACCCATGGACCGCACATTGGACTATGTCTGAGCGGAAGGCCACTTGCCGTTTCGATTGTGCCCCTCCTGACGTCGACTAAATCCCCGTGGGGACGTTCTTTCAGACGTATCCTGACGAGAAGACGAAGCTGATCAGTAGGGTGCACGCAGACCCCCCGGGAGGATATCGTGGCATAGTACGACCGCTCGAGCCGGGAGAAGTATTTGGCCCTACCGTCGGCCCAGCCGTTCGGTACGAGACCCCCCGGGGAAACTACGCGAGCGTGCCAGCGGGGGATCATTGGAGAGAAGGCTTCCCGAAGGTCTGGATTGACATATGGGGGCCTTCCCCCGAAAGCCTCCCCATGGCTCAGCCATTGGGGAAGAATGGGGAACGATGTTCGCTCTTCCAGTGGTCAAAGGAAATCACAGTGTACCGGTGCACCTGGTCGAGGAAGCCCTTACCGCCGCCGCAAAAGCGGCATCTGCGAGGATGCACCCAAGCAGGCCGTGCACTGGAGGAAAAGACAACGCCCCTGGAAGAGGCCACATAATTTTGATGAATGGCTTGCCGGAGACGGACTCGACCCAGATGCTGACGAGGACTCACCGCAAAAGAAGCCGAGGACTACAACGGAGGCGCCCGACGACCCGATCGCCGAGCATAGCCAACCAGCAGTCGCGGGCCAATATCAGCCATCATTGGATGACCACGGGACCGGGAAACAGGCGGCCGGCGAACCACCTGCCGGCCAGCCTCCCTACATCGAAAACCTTCCCGACTTAGCCAGTGGAGGTAGCGGCGGTGCACCCCCCCACGGCTCGCTCAGCCTGTGGGGATGGGGGGCAGCCACCGGCTGGCGGGTTCCCCTCAGGAGATGACCCTCCCTCAGGGGGAGGAGGAGGAGGCGGGCCGCTGGACTCGGGGCCTGCAGCGTCAGAACCCGAGCCCGAAGACCGACCTTATTTCGGTCGCGGCCCCTGGAACGTCCTCGAGCATCTTCGGATGCAAGGGAGGTTTGGGCGTGATCCGACCCCCCCCCGGAATGAATGGCGAGCGAAGGTGGAGGAAATCCTGGAACCCTATATGGAAGTCACGGGCCCGAGTCAATGGTCACTCGTGGATTCCGTTCACCGGAGAAGATCTTGCCGCTATGTCGTCCACGGGGAAACTTGTGACGGATTTCTTCCGACCGCTGGCCCAGATGAAGAATGGGCCACACCACAGTTGGTCATGTTCTGTTCATATCGTTTCTGTTTCCACAATTACGTTCAAGGGCGCGTCAGGGGCGGCTAAGCCGAGCCTTATGCCTGAGTTCAACCTGCGAGAATCAGTATTCGGAAGCGCACAGTCAGCTAAGAGTGGAGCACAACTCAATGATATTGCCGCTGCCTCTGCGAACTTTCGGTGAGTGAACAATGGTATATAAAGAAGGGACGCACATTCCAATGCGCTTCTCCTTTTGGAATTTCAACGACATCGTTGATAACTCGGGCAAGTTAAACGGAGTCGGCAGTGGACGCAACAGATATGAGAACCCGTTCGCCTTCGCAGGGGGCCTCAGACAGATGATAAAGGACGCCGTGGATTTGATCGATGATATCATGAAACGGTCCCAACAGGGGACTATATACATAATGTATATCGGCGGGGATTCGAAGTGTTGGCAAGAAGGTGATAACGGCGTCGGCCCGATGTGGGACGATGTTGCCACTATGGTCCGAGCCGGAATGAACCGTCGGATTGAACACGATAAAACGATAGGACTGTTCCCTAGAATAATGATCCTTGACGGTGTCAGCCTCCGCCGCCAGCTTAGGCACCGCACAGGGGATGTTTTCCATTGCAGTGCCACTCATCAGGACTATAAAGTGTTTGATGGGGGCAAATCCCGAAAGGTCATTGCCGTTGAATTATGCGCTGATTACATGATGAAAATAGCCAAACTGGCTGTGCTATTTTTCTGTCAGCCTGCCGGCGGCTCATCCGTCGGGGAAGGACGCATAAGTTGCCCCGCGAGGGAGGACAAGCACGCCAAACAGGAGGCGCAGGTCCGAGACCTTGTCATGTACTGGCAGGACTGGTCCCCCGCAGAAGGTAACATTCCCAGGTCGATACTTGGCGCGCTTCCCTTCAAGGAACCACTGACCGAAGAAGAGTTCCCAGCCGTCTCAAACGGAACTGGAGGTGGTGCTATACACTCGTTCTATTCAAATGAGTTTAAAGACTTCCTTGAAAAGGGGGCTGCCTATGGTGATTTCTTCCCATGGACGGATGATGCTTACTTTTTGCCCCGCGGAGAAATCTTCTGCCTTGGAATGCCACCAAAGGGAAAGACCCAGAGACCAGCGACCGAGGGAATACAAAACGATGAGCCAATGCGTGCCGCACTCAAAGAATTTAACAAAGCAGCACCGACGGCGATACCGAGCGGCTTAGCTGTTGCGGCGAGTGGTGCGACGCCTGGTGGCATAGCGGTCCTTGTGTTTACTGAAGTGATTCCCGGTCAATCCGGCGCTGTTACTGCGACCGACAAGACCAAACCCGTCGGCTCAGCCGAAACGGGCTCTGGTTCTAGCGCGATGACGGCTAAATCACCGCGTGCCCCTCCGTTGGCTCCTCCAACCAATATCAAGGACATCGAGACACCTGGGGAAACAGCTGAAATAACCATCCGTGAGAAATGCCCTGAGGGTGAGTTGACTATGACCAGTAGGAAACAAAAGCATAAGTTTCCGAGGAGGCCGAAAGATTGATGCCCTGGAGAGGAAGAACACTTTTGGCCCATCCATAAGGTGTACCAGCAGATAGAGAATCTGCCAGTAAAAGATGCAAAGACAGGAGAGATTACTCGTCATAATTGCCTTTGCCCATTCACAGTTGCCAGCGGCTAACTTCACCGGGGTATGCTGCCGTTTAACGCATACCCAGGCGAAGAGGGACGAGCTGCTGAGATCGCCGAGAGAAGAGAGCCTCCCGCAAGCTTGGAAAGGAAAACGATTCTAAAAGATGCTAGCAGCCAAGCGTGGCTTGCCCACCAGATGCTTCAGGAAACGACGAGAGTTCCACCGATGACGCGGAACTATCTAGTGCCGAAGTGGGCTCGTTTCTTCAGGATCAAAGCAGATAGGTCGGTATCGAAGCGGAACGCCACGGTGGTTGACCGCTTGAATTGGGCTCAGTCGAGGCTGACATCCCGCAAAGTTGGCAAAGCCCACTGCGTCGAATTAGCGTTGCCTTTCTTCCCGACAAAAGAGAAGCTTGCGGAAGTCTCAGACTCATCCACTAGCTGGACGAAGCAGTCACATGGTACGTCAGTGACCACCCTTCATGCTATTTTGGAGGGCCATCAATTGCTTCCCTCAAATCCCAAATACGGTGGAAGCGTGAAATCACATGCGATTGGGGTGTACTCATTTCCATGTTCTGACAATCCCAACACTCACACCACTTACTCCATTGCGGAGGAGACTTTTGGAGATGGCATTTGGGTCACGGCCGAGATTGTCTACTATGCCAAGACGACAAAGTCCATTAAAGGAACACCGCTCCAGTACGTGAGTGGTCCAGAGACTGATGTTTTATATGAGTTGAGACTCTATCGTTGGACTGCAGCAGCACTGTGGGTTACTGATGCGTATACACATTTACTGCACGCTGTCAGAGATAAAGAATGAAACCTGGAAGTGGACTTTGAGTTTGAAAGGTACCGACATCGAGAAAGGACTGAGGCCACAAATGTAGTTCTGGATGCTCAAACAGCCTGGGTCCCCGGCTTGACTTCTTTCGAATGGCAAAGGGGAGAGAGCCCCTATTTAAGGGGACTCGTACGATGATATCTGGCCTTGGCTCCAAGAAAAAGGAGTCAGACTGACCGAGATCTACCCAATGCATAGGGGCGAGGCCTCGGAGAGATCAGTTCAGTTGGTTGAGCAGAATGCACTGGAGAAAGGGAGGGCAGCTGAAGGGGGCGAGAAGGAGCCGGCGGCTAAGCCGTCCGGCATTCCGTTCTCAATGGATAAAAATGACATTCCTGACCTAGGAAAGGCATCTGCGAAGCCAGAGAGGACCTGCAAAGCGCCGCCCCCTAGGGCCGCCAGTCGGCCCCCTGCTCCTCCTCCTCCTGGTAGACCGAGAGAAATTCCCGCCAAGAAGGCCCCGCCGGCGATTCGTGCCCCATCGAGTCCTCCGGGCCAACGGCCAAATATTACTAGGCAGGAAAATGGTCCACCTGCGAAAGAGGTTTCTCCCGAGAAGGCCCCTCCACCGAGGCTCGACCCCCGGTCAGCGAACTTAGGTCAACCGCCAGCTAAGATGCCTCGATTTGATGGAGACCCCGCTGCGCCCATGACTGCCAGGCCACCGGCTAAGTCGAGCGGCGCAGACGCAGTTGGCAGCGGACCGTGGAGGCCTTAAACATATTCACCAGGACCAGCGTTTTTGGCTCCCCGCCTGCGGCTCAGAGCCCTCAGGGAAATGAGTCTCGCTCCAAACAGGCACCCTCCAAACAGGCACCCAGTTGGACCCGACATCGGGGCGATCCGCCTCGTGTCGAGGGCAGTTCCACAGGTGAACGGTCCCGATCAGCGCACGGCCCCGCATATCGAGGCGAAGGCTGCCTCAGTTGACGCTGGCGCTCCTGGAAGAGATGGAAACGACAATCAATTGGACATGCAAGACGCAAGCCCCGCGGCTCAGTCAGACGGGGATCATTCGTCTCAGGATTCGCCAGACTTGGAGGGAAGTGATGACATTACTGCAATCTTAATGACGCTAAAAGAGGTCTCATGTATGCACGTTGAGCCCCCGAGAGCAAGATTGGCGTTGAGAAATGAAAAAGAATTCTTTTACCGTTTGAGAAGGTTGCGATCGAGTGCACACGGTGCCCCAGCCGAAACCCTTCCGATGAAAAGGTTCAGAGTTGTTGCTGCATCATATACTAACACAGCAAAATGTGTTTACGAGACAAACATACGAGACGAACATGAGGAGCTGAACACATTCCGCTGCTTGGAATGAACTTGCTGATGCTATTGTCGAACAGATTTGAAGCAGGACACTAATTTTGTGCGCACTCCGACGATAGCGGCGAGACCTCGGTGGTCAAGACGTAAAGAGGCAAGTGGTTCTGGGAGCAAGGTCAGAGTGCCTACTCCCCCTGCCCCTCCGTCCGGCTCAGCTGCGACGGAGGACCCTCCGATTCCTCCGCCCGGCTCAACCGGAGCAGAACAAGAGGGGCGCCACGAGGCGCAAGATGAACCATCGAGTCCAACACAAGTGCCGTCAGACGAAGGGACATTACACGTTCCTAATGAGGGGGCAACACATGCCCCCAAACGCGCAGCGCGGCCGCCACCGGGGGCCTCAGGCCACCCGGAGGTCCATGAGACGGACATAGAAACGGAGGAATGTTGTACGATGTTCCCATGCGAGAATGACCCTCGGGTCCTTGAGTCAATAGATGACGAGATTTTCCGTTTGGACCGGCGTCTGCGAATATGTTTCGGAGATCGAGTCTTCCACTTGCCCCAGATAAAAGACAGGGTCGGCCAAAGTACAGGGGCCCCACCGATGGGGATCGAGACGTCACAGTGGGGCATGTTGCTTTATTTAAAGGACAACGATTGTATGTGACCACAGAAGAACGCCAACACATACTTCAGGCTACGCCTGAAACTCTTGAAGCAGATGCTCCAGGACGCCCATATTACGGGCCCTGTGCCACCGCGCGTAGATGCCATCCGCAGTCGAACAGGAATCACGCTTCGGTACATGGCATAATTTGTGGAAGATCCGACATTTGCAATATTGGCAGGCCTCAATCAGGAAGACGGATCTTTCGCACAAGCAAAAGATTACACTAGAGCCGAGTTTCATTCCGATGACGTTCCAGGCGGATTTACTCCTGGAGCCAATGCGTGCCTGCAGCCACTTATAGTTGGAGAAGATGATGATGAGAACCCGGCTGCCTTAGGCAATTCGGGCACCTGGAGTGGCCTGAGCTTTCGATGGGGCGATATGGCCAAAAGGATAGGTCAATGTGCTGTATACATCGCGAGGCATTGCTCCGACTGTGCTAGATCGTCGGGGGGCTGGGTCTACTCTGGAGACCTGGTTCAAAAACTACATGGCGATGGTTTTACTTTTCAATCGTACGCCTTGGCCGCGCACAGCTTAGCTGTGTTGCCGCCAGGGACGGTCGAAGTTTTAGGAGTCTTTCCCAATGATAGTCCCAAGATTGCGTGGGCACAAATCAACGCCATGTGGGAGAAACATATGAGAGGATCAATACAAGAGGACAAAGGAAGAGAGATGCCAATACCCATATTTTATAGGGCGTGCCAGGGACATTCAACGTTCGCTGCTTCATTCGAAAGAATGTATGTCCCGTGCGACCCTGGCCAAGTCAGAAGTCACGCATCCCTTCTCAATATTACACACTTACAGACATTTTTGGAATCTACGAGTGGACTTGTTCGCTTCCCAAAGAGTGACTCTGGGCTTTGTTATGCCGCCGAATTGTTGCGTTTGCTTCCGGCGCGCAATTGTCCATCCATGCCTAATCCCTTGGATTTTCCTCCGTGGCTAAGCCGACGGAGATATTGGCAGTCGCTCATCCCAAAAACTCTAGTACCTATGGGCTACCCAGCTCGGGAAGTGGAGCCGCCATCGGCGGGTACTTGGCACGCGGGCGACACGCACCACCTATGGCCGCGTCTCCCCAATCACAAGCAACACGAGCAATGGGATATTATTATTGTGCTTACCGGCAGAGTGCACCCGCTTCTCATGCAGAGTTTGCCCAGGCGGGACATTGGTGTCCCGGGAGGTGCCAAAATTCACGGACATCGACAAAGCCGTCTCCCTCGTGAGACAGGCAGATCAGGTGCGCTGGACGGTTCTCTTTGACCGCGGATTGTCTTCGTACGAGGTCACCTTCGACAACGCGTCGATTATTGCCTGGGTTAATACAGACGAGAGATTAATCTTTAATTGGAACCGCGAGCCAATGTTGGAGACCGCGAGTCAAGATCGAATTATATCTACCCCGTGGGAAGACGATGGGATATTCCTTTGGTTCCGATACCGCTGGGTGCGGACAGGTTTTGCCAACTGTCCCGTCTGCAATTTCCCAGTCAGATATAAATACAGGGCCACGCGTGATTACATGACCCAGACATGGAAGCGCATAATTATCCCGCAGTCCCTTGAGGCACATGGTATCTGGATAATAGTGGGCGAGGAAGCAACTCTGTCATGGAATCGCCACGAATACATGGAAGCGCGGATAAAGAGACAAGGGGGAGCTTCTGCCAATGTTGCGAAAAACGTCAATAACAACAATCAGCAGGAGCGAAAATGGGCCTCCGGGCAATTTGCTACAATGGCGGCCGCTGGTACGATATTTGGCAACAGCCAAATTCGAAATTTTCCAGCTTGGACCCCAGAACACGCCGAGGCTCAGCCTCCGGCGCGACATGCCCCTTTCTTCCAATATTTGTAGCCTCTGGTCAAGAGATTTATATCGTGGCTTGAATATTCGGCCAAAAACGTACGGAGGCAAACCCCGTCCATTAATAAATGGTGGCCGAGGTTGTGGGCAGTTGAGTTTGACCAATACGCTCGCCCGAGATCCTGTCCAGCCTTACAGGCATTTCACTGGCCTGATGAAGAGGATGACTTAGTCACTCCTCGAATCGGCTGGGAAAGATGGTTCGACAACATGACTGGAGCCGGCATCTTCGTTCCCACACTTGCTACAGTCGATGATGCGGTGCAGTTTGGCAGATCTTGGTTCGGCGCAGTGCCTGAGGAAAATAGAAACAACGCCGACGACGCCAACCCTCCTGCGAGGTTACGAGTCGCCTGGGGGAACATTTTTAAGGCGAGGCCGACTCGCAGTTCTCAGTCTGTCTCAAGACGGATTAGCATGTGTCAGAACCATCGCCTTATTGTCCCCGTACTGCGACGTGCCACCAGCTCAGCCGCGATGGCGCGTGAACTGTCACAAATGGATCTGGATCTCAAAGCGATCAGCGGGCCTAAGGCCGCGTTGATAACTGATGGGCATTACACTCTTGACCACTCTGAGGGACACGTATACTCTCACCATGATGACCCTTTGATTTAAATAACATTGCTTGGGGAAGAGGTTCGAGAAATTGTTGTCCATTACATAATAGAACACACGGGATTAAATCCTACTACCCCCGGCAGGGTTACCCTGACCGGCACGGCAGAATACGTGATCCCGGAGATCATCCAGGCTATAGTACAGGACAATTGGTTAGTACCAGTACAACAAATGCAGTTGGGCCTTCGGCCCATAAGGATTTTCGCAATTGTTCGTGAGATAATCAGCTATCTAGATCAGAGAATCACTTTATTGGCTATCCGGGGCGAATCATTCGTCCCGATAAGATCAGCACAAAAGAAATTGATTCAAAGAAACGGACCGACGAATATGCCTTGGACTGCCGCATTCGTGCGGCTGTTAAGACAGACGACATAGAAAGGTGGGCCCACAAGATGGGCAGGAGAGTACAGAACGACGTCCGTTGCCATGGTGCTCTCATACAGGACGCCATTTCTTGGCTACAGGAAAAGTATCCTGATTCCGGTGCCGATCTCCAGGACAAAGAAGATGGACCCTTCCGCGCTGCATGCGGATTATATGGCGCCGCTGCAGCGACCGCTGCCAGAAGTATAATACAATTTATGAACGATCGTAGAAATAATGATCCTGAGCACGACGGCGAAGCCGAAATCTTGGGGCCACATGCGCCCGCTGGACCAAAGGCCAGACCTTTGTCGCGCCCGCCGCTTCTTCGACCTGGCATCGCAGACGCTCAGGTATCCGAAGAAGTTACTGGATCCCCCCGTTCAGTCGCCGGCTCAGCCGCGACGACCGGGGTGACAAACCCACAAAGCCCCAACTCGGGGGATCGGGCGGAATCACGCGCGCGCGATGCTGCGATGGATGCTGCCGCTAGCGCTGACATGGATGCTGCTGCCGGCGCTGCCATTGACGCTGCCGCGGGGGCAGCCGCGGACGCTGCCGGCAGCGACGCAGGCCACAGCTACGAGTACGACCCTGGCAGGTCCTACCCGCGTTACGTGAACGGAACCCTCGTCGGGTACTACATCCACCGTAACAGGGTCACGTGGCTTACCAACGAGGAGTGGTATACTCTGAGTTACTGGCATGAGCTATCAAAATGGGAGCATGACTACCACTTCCCGCCGAGAGGGGCGGCACCTATGAGTGATACTGACAGAGAAAGAGGGCGGTCTCGCACGCCTCGTGGCATGGACGCACAGACGGGAGGATCGGCGACTTCAAATTCGCCGCCTCCGGCACCGCCCAGGCGAGAGACCGAGTACAACCCGTTTGAGGACCTGAACTGAGTTTCGCCCGCGTGACTCCGTCGCGGCAGGCGCATGCAAAACACTTTACCCGCGCGCGAAGCGTGTTGGGCGCGGACCTCTCTACTGGTCGGCTAAGCCGGTCCAGCGGAGAGAAAATGTTTATCACACTGGTGGGAAACGTCGAGCCTCTTCGGCCCTTGGCCCCCTGGCAGCCACCGTTGAGCCGTGAAAGTTTTTTCGGGTTGGCTCCGGTGGTTGTGCAAATGTACAGGCCGGGGGTGCTGTGGCTGGCTCTACGCGGCCCGCCGCGGGGGGAGTAAATATGTTCCTTTCCGCATCATGTTCAATTTGAACTTAACTTAGTTTGCATGCATTGCACTGTCTGCTTGAACTGAAGCTGCGTTTCCGCAGCCATACGACTGCTCGAGCCAGCCGACCTCGGCTGGCAGGAGAGAAAAGGAGCGCGCTGGGGCGCGCGGGCGGCTCGTCGTCGTCCGTCCTCGGCCGACCTCCTCCCTACCCATTCCTGATAGAGTAATCTTGCTTAACGGATACTTGTCTTATCAATGTCTCATCCCGTCCCCTCTCGCCCTGAGCAGAGTGAACATGAGATTCAAATTCCTTTGTCATCTTACCCCGATTCTCAGAGGAAAGACTGCTCCCCCTGTCTGCTGGCGTCTGGTCTGAAGCATACAACTCCCCAGGCATCCTTGCAAAGTCTTCCGGCTACGGCTTGACCGACATATTGCGCTACCTGGGTTCACAGCTATTTTGTGAAGCCAGTTGAGGTCCCCAAATTCCGTAAGCTGTTCTTCCAGCCGCTGCGTCTGCCGACGACGAAAAGTTTTCCTCGTCTTCTTGGTTTTTTTCTTCGACAAGGAAGCACGCCCCTCGCGATCTGTGCAATATCTCCTTCGTTTCCTCAAGTCTTTGAGCTCTGCTATGTTTCACTGTCGGTCTTGCAACTGAGCCCCGGTCGCACGGGAGACCTGCGAGGCTGCTTTCACGGTGTCTTGTAGTTCGCGCCAAGATAAATCCCCGACGTCTAGAAGGCCCGAGGAAAGACGCGTAAACGGCGCGATGATCAGATCCACAGTCGAGTTCTGGCTGCCGAACCAGGCAAAGTCAGCGAAGATGAACAAAACATGTAATCAATCTTACGCTTATGTCCCAAGGTGTTTTTTGAATGTCCATTGTAGCTCCCAATCCATCTCGTCACCGTTTGCTGCGTGCATGTCGTTTTCCGATACGAAGCCAGAAAGGAGATTCCCACGAACGCCGCAATGCAGCATAGCATTGAAATCACCTGTCAGAAGGACGTGCCGTTTCTGCCGAGTTGGCTCCGCCGTCAAGTGTCGCAGTCCAGCATATAAGTTGTCCAAATTCGCCCGTGCGCCCAGCGTGTGGAACTTAGACACAGATCACCTGGAAGTATTGTCCATTGTTGTCAAAGTCCACCAACAAATGCCTGCCAGAAAACTTACGAATATGAGTCACTTTGTCATCGAGGCGAGAGTGGAGAAGGATCGATGTACCTAGAGGTGTCTCGCGTGAGCATCTGCGCTCGATATGAAACGGTGCCATCCTGCCAAAATGTCGTCGCCATCAGCAGCCCGTGTCGAACTGAAACCAACGACGTCCCAGAAGGTCCCGTTCAATTCGGCAAGCAAATTCAACAATCTTGTCAGAGAATTCTTTTTTGCATTCTTGCAGGAAGCTTTAACAACTGCAGATGAATTATGTGCAGGACCTGTGGTGAAACGTGTAGCCGTGCGGGGAGACCCCTAATGCCCAAGGTTTTCTTTGCCCACTTCCTTGCCGATGCCACGATTGAACTGTTCTGTGAGCTCTTCCACCAAGTCCGTCCACTCTGCTTCCTGCAAGTGTTCCTTCCAGCCCGGCTCGAAACAGATGCGGATGTCTTCGTTCTCGGTGCCCGCCTTCATCACGAGGCCGCCGGCTAGTTCCAAGGTGTTCGTCTCAGAATCCGCCCCAAGAGCAGACTTGTTGCACCATTTGGCCATGTAGCGCTTCGCAGCGAAGATTATCGAGTTAGGGATGCGTACCTTCAGCGGCAAGTCCGGCTTAGCCCACATCGTCTCCCCTTGCCACTCGAATTTTGCACTTCGCACTTTGGACACAACTGTATCACGCTCAGCTTGGGATGCAAACCGTGGGAACAATGTGCCTGTGAAGTCGCCTTTGACGAATGTCTCGAGCGGCGCTGGCGCCTCGATGTGCTTGAGCTGCCGTGCCACCCAATATTCTGCGTCATCTTTCGAAACTGCCCATTTCAATCCCCCGCAGCAATTTCGTGGCCCCATAGAGGTCTCCACCGAAGGCCCCAGTGGGAGGGTTCGCCTGGCGCCACCGCACCCGTTTCGGCCCCCCATTTCTCGTTTCGTGGCACCACAGGGTGGGAGGGTTCGCATGGCGCCACCGCGCCCATTTCGTCACACTTCTTTTACGTTTCGCGGCCCAATAATTTTGGAGCTCCACGGAAGGTCCTAGTGGGAGGGTTCGCATGGCGCTACCGCACCCGTTTCGGCACCCCCTTCACACGTTTCGTGGTTCAATAATAAGCTCCAAGGAAGGCTCAAGTGGGAGGGCTCGCATGGCGCAGCCGCGCCCGTTTCGGCACGCCCATCACACGCTTCGTGGCCCCATAGGGAGCTCCATCGAAGGCCCCAATGGGAGGGTCCGCATGGCGCCACCGCAACCATTTTAGCACACCCCTCACACGTTTCGCGGCCCCATAGGGAGATCCACTGAAGTTGATATTGATAACGGTGGTATTCACAACTGCATTTGGTTGGATCTTGCGCCAGGTTACTTTTTGGTACGGCTGAGTCCTGGGAAGTTCCGACCGTTTCCCCGGGGCTTTTTCTTTCATCCCGGGTCGTGTCTTGACGGCCCCAGGGTCCGGCAAGGGCCCCCACGGGCCGCAATTGCCAATCATCCCCCGTCGTGTTTTTTCATCACGCCAGCATGTCTTGGATTGTGCTCGCTTGCTTGGCACTCGGCTTTCCCGTCCTTCTCGTTCTCCTTGCCGTCCCGCCAAGACGCTGCGATGGGCGGCAACGATGGCGGAGCGCGCAAGGAGCCAGTCGACCACCAAGTCGGGGACCGCCAGGGGCTGTGCATAGTATCCAGAGGGCATCGAGATAGGAGACGGGAACAAAAGGAGAGAGGAGCAGGTCGGGTGGGCGGACCCTAACGGGGGTCTGAAGAGGAAGCAATGCATATATATATATATATATAACGTGGCTGGCGGAAACGTGGCCAGGCTGGGATCGGCTTCGAGCTTCGAGTTCGTACGGCTGCTCACTGTACGTGGCAATTGTTGGCTTTCGGCTGCTTATGGCGGCCGCTTCTCGCCGACAGTTGGGAAGCAGAGGTGGAGGCACTGCGCACAATTCTCTTGATCTTCTCTGTCTTACATGATCCTCATCTCAAGTTTAGCCTGACACAGTTGCGTAGCATGTTTCACTGTTGTATATATCATGGCAATGTGTGCGCGAAGTACTTGCATTAGGTTCCAGGGCAGGCAAACACAGTGACGGTAAGGCAGCTCTTGGGGCATAGCCGAGTCGAAATAAATATATGTATAGATACTATTTTTATGTGTTTATGTATTTATTTATATATGCTTCCCCTGGTGGCGCCTCCTGTGCGGCCCATGGCGCGCTGCGCGCAACGGAGGGGGGGCCTCGAGGTGCCGATCCAAGAAATCCGCGCGGAGCTCCGAAAGTTCCCCACCCGACTGGTTGGGGTTGTTTTTAGAACAAGCATCCCGACCCGCCCAGCATACCGCGGCCGCCAGATCACCAGGACCACCGGGGGTCCCGTTGGGATCTTCTTGTGGGCTGCCACGTGCCGCGGCCGCCAGAGCCTTAGGACCACCGCGAATCCCGCGGGGATCGCTTTATGGGCCGCCACGTGCTGCGGCCACCAGATCCCCAGGACCACCTGGAGAGTTTCTCCGAAGGGCTTAGGCGACCCGTCCTCCTCCTCCTCCTCCCACTTATCCTCCTCCTTCTCCTCCTCCCTCCCTCCTCCATCTCCTCCTCCCCCTGCCCCTCCTCCTTCTCCTCCTCCTCCTCCTCCTCCTCCTCCTCCTCCTCCTCCTCCTCGGGTCGCCTAAGGCCCCTGGGGAGTCCGTGGAGGACTCCCAGGGATCACGCGGTGATTTCTGTGTGAGCCGTCCAAGAGGCCGCGACACAGGCCTCAGCGCGCGTTGCGCTGCCACTCCGGGACGACGGAGCTCCTGCGGCGCGGGCGGGCCACGCCTGCCGAACTGCAGGCCTGGGGCCGGGCACGCGGTGCACCTCCTCTCGCTACAGCCGCTCTTCTGGTTCGTTTCCCAGGACGTCTACATCTGCATGGGCGACCTGCTGGGCGGGCGGTGGGAGCTGCCGCCTTGTGTGCGGCATGAGTTCCAGGTGGCCGCCGCAGTGGTGTTCCTCGGGGTGTCGACCTCGCCGCCTCAACTGATGGCTGAGGAGGTGGAAAGCAGCCGATGCTTGTCATCCAATTCCGCCCTTTTGCTCTGTCTTCGTTTTTCGTTTTTCCTTGCCTGAGCTTTGTTTCTGGTATTATGTTTGATGACTGACATGCCTACTTCGGTTTGTTTCGTTTTCCTCTACATGCCTACGTCGCAATTATCGTTTCCTTTACATGTAGACTTCGGACCCCATGTTTCTCTTTACGTGCATACTCCAGAAATCGCGTTTTCGTCGCGGGCATACATAAGATGTTTGTTGTTGCTGTTGTTGTTGTTGTTGTTGTTGTTGTTGTTGTTGTTGTTGTTGTTGTTGTTGTTGTAACGTGGTGGCGTCGTTTTCATCGCCGACACGCTTCAGAAATCCATGTGCTTTGTGATATGGCGGCTTGTTGTTTTCGCTGTTGGTGCTTCTGGTTTGTTGGTGTTTGGCTAAGAACTACAGACTCTTCGTTTTCGTCCTTGTGCGCTTCGCTTTTGGAAGGCTGGCCCTTCATCCACGCGGAAGAATGAATGAGTTCAACTTCCAGGTTGCGCACAGCTTGAAGTGCAATTCTGAGTAGTTCAAAGTTGGATAGTTTGCAGCGAAAAGCGGGAACATCGTTTGAAACATTGAACGTTTGACATTTGAATGTATGCA
>CAUYUJ010002050.1:0-32500 GCA_963575745.1 Prorocentrum cordatum | reverse complement strand
TGCAGCATCCCCTCTCCGCCCAGGTGAGCTCCGACGTGCTGGTGCACCGCCCGCAGGGGGTGGCGCCCTGGGCGGCGGCGCCGCGCCGCCCGCGCACGCCGTCTCGGAGGCCGCCTTCCAAGCCTGCCCCATCGGCGCGCAGCGGCGGCCGCCTCGCCTGCGCCAGAGGCTGAAGCAGCAGCAGCAGCAACGCCCCCAGCATCAGAGGCTGCAGCAGCAGCAGCCGCAGCCGCAGCGCAGGACGCAGCAGAAGATGCAGCAGGCGAGCAGTTCCTGCAGCAGCAGCTCCGGCAGCAGCTCCAGCAGCACCAGCAGTTCGGGGCAGCAGCAACAGCTCCAGCAGCAGAGGCTGCAGCAGCAGCAGGAGCAACAGCTCCAGCAGCAGAGGCTGCAGCAGCGGCAGCCAGCCCAGGAAGGCCTCTTCCGCTCCAAGACGCCGCAGAAGAAATGCCTGGCGGCGACGAGCAAGGCGACGCCCGCAGCACCGCCTCCTGGCGCTGCGGCGCCGCCCTGGCAGCAATGGCGGGCCTCGCCACATGCATCGGGAGGTGGCCTCCTGCAAAGCTTCCCGCCGCAGGTGCTGACTCAGGAAACGATGGCTGCCTCGGCTGCGCAGCGCCAGCAAGATCAACGGCTGCAAGATCAACGGCAGACGGCCGCGCAGCAGCAACACGAGCAACAGCAGACGGCCGCGCAGCAGCAGCACGAGCAACAGCAGGCGGCCGCGCAGCAGCAGCAAGCGCAACAGCAGCAGCAGTACGCGCAGCAACAACACGCCGCCTGGGCTGCGCAGCAGCAGCAGGCGCATCAGCAGCAGGCGGTGGATCAGCATCAGGCGGCGGAGATGCAGCAGGAGACGCAGCAGCCTGAAGCCGCAGCAGCAGCAACAGCACCGGTCGCCGACGCGGAGCAGCTACAGCCGCAACAGGAGCTGACGATTGAGCAGCAGCAGCAGGTGGAGGCGATGAGGCTCCTTCAGCAGAAGCAGAGCCACCTCCAGCAGCAGGCCAACCATATCGCTGTCAGCATCCAGACGCCGCGCGAAAGGTTCGGGTTGCCGCAGAGCGATCACCTCTGAGGCGATTGGGCCTTCGAAAGGTTTTCTTTCCAGGGCGGCCCCGCGTCGAGGCGAGAAAAGGTTCTTGTGGAATCGCCTCGCCGTGGGATTGCCTTGGCAGGTCGAACCTCCCAGTGCCCCGCAGGCGGCGACGCGGCGCCTGGGGGGCTAGGGGGTGTGGAAGGGGAGAGGAGGGGGGTGGTAAGGAGGCGCTGCCTCCTCGAAGAGAAAGGCAGACTCTTCCCCTCCACCGCCCCCTCTCTTTCCATTCCACTCGGCTTGCACTTCCCCTTCCGCTCGCTCCTCCTCTGTTCCTGCCGCTTACCCCTTCCATCCCTCTGCCGAGGGGGCGCGCGCCGCCGTGGGCGGCGCCCACGGCGGCAACTCTCTGAGCCGCGCAGTTTGATGCGGCCCGAGAAAAAGACGAAATACATGCGAGCCGATTTTATTTTTTGTTTTAAAACATAGTTGAAATCCATATGATGCTAATGCAGAGTATGTAGATGTTTTAATGACTTATCAGTTATATAGGTTAAGATGTGATTTGTCTTTGTTAATTTGTATTTTGTATGGTTTGTATGTTTGTATATTATTTGTAATGTTTGTATTTTTCATCGTGTGGCAGGTATTCTTTTATGTTATTTGGCAAGAAATTATATTAAGTTGTTTTGTTCCCAACCCTCCTTGGTTGGGCATTCGTTTTGAATAGAGCAGTGTGGTCCCCCCCCCCCCCCCCCCCCCCCCCCCTGCCTCTTCCTGTCTTGCTTGCGGGGGGCTGCGATCTGTGAAACTGTCGCCGCTTTCGAGGCCTGCTGGGGGGGGCCAGCGCAGCGAAGGCCACGCGCGGGTTCAAATTAGACCTCGCCATCCCTGGGGGGCTGCGACCTGTGAAACTGTCGCAATTTTCGAGAACTGCCGGGGGGCCCAGCACAGCAAGGGCCACGCGCGGATTCAAATTAGACCTCGCCATCCCTGGGGAGCTGCGATCTGTGAAACTGTCGCAGTTTTCGAGGCCTGCTGGGGGCCCAGCACAGTGAGGGCCCCGCGCGGATTCAAATTGGACCTCGCCATCCCTGGGGGGGCTGCGATCTGTGAAAAACTGTTGCCATTTTCGAGGCCTGCTGGGGGGCCCAGCACAGCGAGGGCCACGCGCGGATTCAAATTTGACATCGCCATCCCTGGGGGGCTGCGACCTGTGAAATTGTCGCCGCTTTCGAGGCCTGCTGGGGGGACCAGCGCAGTGAGGGCCACGCGCGGGTTCAGACTGGACCTCGCCATCCCTGGGGGGCTGCGATCTGTGAAACTGTCGCCATTTTCGAGGCCTGCTGGGGGGCCCAGCACAGTGAGGGCCACGCGCGGATTCAAATTAGACCTCGCCATAATTGGGGGGGGCTGCGATCTGTGAAATTGTCGCAGTTTTCGAGGCCTGCTGGGGGGGCCAGCAAAGTAAGGGCGACGCGCGGATTCAAATTAGACCTCGCCATCTCTGGGGGGGCTGCGACCTGTGAAACTGTTGCCATTTTCGAGGCCTGCTGGGGGGCCAGCACAGCGAGGGCCACGCGCGGATTCAAATTAGACCTCGCCATCCCTGGGGGGGGCTGCGATCCGTGAAATTGTCGCCATTTTCGAGGCCTGCCGGGGGGCCCTGCACAGCGAGGGCGACGGGCGGGCCCAAATTATACCTCGCCATCCCTGGGGGGCTGCGATCTGTGAAATTGTCGCCACTTTCGAGGCCTGCTGGGGGGCCCTGCGCAGTGAGGGCGACGGGCGGGCCCAAATTAAGCCCTGCCATCCCTGGGGGGCTGCGACCTGTGAAATTGTCGCCGCTTTCGAGGCCTGCTGGGGGGCCCAGCACAGTGAGGCGACGCGCAGACCCAAATTAGACCTCGCCATCCTTTGGGGGGCTGCGATCTGTGAAACTGTCGGCACTTTCGAGGCCTGCTGGGGGCCCAGCACAGTGAGGGCCACGCGCGGGTTCAAATTAGACCTCGCCATCCCTGTGGGGCTGCGACTTGTGAAACTGCAGCCATTTTCAAGGCCTGCTGGGGGGCCCAGCACAGCGAGGGCCACGCGCAAATTCAAACTGGACCTCGCCATCCCTGGGGGGGCTGCGATCTGCGAAACTGTCGCCACTTTCGAGGCCTGCTGGGGGGCCCAGCTGCGATATGAGATCCCCGCTTTCGAAGTGGCTAGGGGTGCTCAGGGGCTGTAATTAACCAGCTTGATCTAGTCCTTGTCCTGTAGCCAGGTTCCTGCGGGTCTCCCGAATTCCGTCTGCAGACATATGTTACCCTCTCTCCGTCATCGCCCCCCTTATAAAGTGTCCTAAGCTATTTGCGACCCGCGTTTGCGCAGGGGTTGGGTGCGTCGCCAGGGTATTTTTTTTTGTATTTTGGCATGTTGCGTTTCCTGATAAGTTTGAACATATTCCAACGTCAGCACGTTGAAAAAATGCGTTCTGTTTGCAAGGACAACGGGGGGGGGGCTGCGAGGAGCCGAGGAGGCGAAGCCACTGCTATTTTTGCATTGGAGGCATTGCCTCCTGCGCTGGAGGCTAAGCCTCCGGAAGAAGAGAAGACAATATAATGTTGATCGTTTAAGAAAGCACAAGAGGAGCTTCGCGCTGGAAGTGCCGGCGAAGAAAGGCATGTGTCCGACAATTGCCGCAGCCCTCAGAAGTTCGGCGTCGCGATCACTTGGCGCCCGGGCAGGGGCGAAAAGAAGAGGGGCGGAGGAGCGCGGATGAGGGAGGAGGAGGTGAGGAGGAGGAGGAGGAGGAGGAGGAGGAGGAGGAGGAGGGGGGAGCGAGCGCCTGATGGGATGGTACCACATCTGCAGGCTCGGGCTGGCGCCCCACTGCCGGAACGTCCACAAGTCCGCTTCGTACGTGCGGCGGCCGGCCTGGGAGGAAGGGGGGAAGTGGAGATTAGAGCATAGGGGGCAAAAGGGATCAAGGAGAGATCGGGCCGCGCAGCGCGCCAGCCGCTCCCCCTTCTTCCACGCGAGCTCCAGCGCCTGCGTCGGGCCGTCGGGCATGGTGGTCCACCCCATCCTGCTTCGGTTCCTCTGCGAGGGCGAGCACAATTCAAGCGGTTCCCCTTCCCCTCCCCTTCCTCGTTATCCTTTTTTTTTTTTGGGGGGGGTGCGCTGGTGTCCTGGCGCGCCCAGTTCGCCTGTGGTTGCGGGATCCCCTGCTCCTTGTTGCGCTCCTGGAACGGCATGGCCGCGGCGTTTTGCTCCGCCTGACGGCGCGAGAGCCCCGTCCAGCACGTGCTCACCTGCGACCCCATGGCTCGAAAAGGCGCCGAGAACTGCAACAAAGATCGCGAACTCAGCTGATTGAGCCCTCGGCGTCCGGACCGGGAGGGGCGGGGGAAAGGAGCGAGGTTGGAGGATGGGCGAGGAGAAGGAGGCGACGCCTCCTGCGTCGCACGGCCGCGGAGGGCAGGCGCTGGAGGCCGCGCCTCTTCTTGGCAGGAGGCCGCGCCTCTTCGTTTATGCAGGTGCCGCCGCGCTGTCCGTGCCTGCCGCATCCGTGTCCGAGGCTCGGATTTCCATTATCCCAATGCCCCTGTGTTTCTGTCGCTTCCACAGAAGATTCGGCAGATGCCGTCGTTGATTTCGCTCGTGCCCCTTTGCCTTGAGTACCTACTTGGCGCGCATGGCGCCAAAGGCAAAGGGAAAAGCAAAGGGCAAAGCAAAGGGAAAACCGAAGGGCCCGCCTCCAGCGCAGAGCCCGCCTCCAGCGAAGGCACCTGCAGGACACGGCGCGGCTGGGAAGCCGAAGGGCCCGCCTCCAGCGAAGGGGCCTGGAGGAGACGGCGCCGCTGGGAGCGCGGAGAGGCCGCCCCCGAAGGCCGAGAAGAGCTCGCCCCCCCCCGCCGCCAGATTCCCTGACGAACGCGAAAACCACGCACCTCATGAACCACCCCCGGTGCAACGCGAAGGATGGCAATGCCCAGAGCGACTACAGGAAGGAGCGCATCATCGCCCTTGCAACGTTCAAGCAACTCGGCGAGCAGAAGCGGAAGGAGTTCTACGACGCGTTCATGACCGAGAAGGAGAAGGGCGAGAAAGACGCCAAGAGGCTGAAGGGCCTGACGCATTCCTTCGCAGCGGCTTATGAGTCCTCGAAAAAGGAGTCGACAAACAGCAGACATAAATGGGTCACAGTCACGCAGCTGATGCAGGAGTTCGGGGTCAACCTGGGGAACTTTCCCACCGCGTCGGCGGGATGCGATTGGGCTCGCAACAAGTGGCGCAAGAACGCTGAGAAGCACAAGGCGGCAGAATCCCACCCGCTCCAGATGGACACGGAAGAAATCATCGGTTCATTATATTTTTACATCTTCGACGATGGTCTGCAGACCGCAGCCGAGGAGAGGGCGGGGGAGCAGTGGGCCCCATGCAGAGATCATGGGAAGACATGCAAGGGTGCGCTGGAGGACATGGCTCGGGGATCCGCGTCTGCGGGGCAGGGGGGCGGCGACGTGAAGATCGAGAACCAAGAGTACCGCGACATGTCCGAAAAGAAAGAAGAGCTCAGGATGGGAACTCCAATTCTTCCTGCAACTTCCACGCATTGCTCCGGCCTCCTCCGCCCCCCCCCCCCCCCCATCCCCTCTCACGTTTCCCTTCTGCCCCTCCTACCCCCCCCCTCCCCGCGCCGCCGCAGGCTGAAGGCTGAGGCAGCGGAAGGGCACGAAGGAGTTGATGCTGAGTTTCGATGCCAGCGCGAAGAGAGGCGACGATGCCAAGTGGCGCACCAACGGCGACGAGATCAGGCCCGCGCACAAAGCGCTGAGCTACTTCCTCGACGCTGCAGAGCACCTGCTGGCCGAGGCGGAATGCATCCCCGAGGGCGAACCCGACGACGAGATGATGAGGAAGACGAGGCATGCGTTGTCAGACCAGGTCGCGCTCGCGGAGAAACACTTGGAGGGCGGCAGGATCAGCGCGAAGCGTTGGAAGGGCGCGAAGTGAGCGGCCCGCGGGGGAGGGGAATGGAGGGATGGGGGGGCGGGGGGAGAGGGAGGGGGGGGTGAGGGAAGGGGGGATCGGGGGGGGGCCGAGGGGGTCGGGAGCGGGAGGGGAGGGGGGGGGGGTGGGGGGGGGGGGACGAGCGAGCAGCCACGGGCAGCGCCCCCGCCAGCACACAAAAGCAACTGCTTGCGACTGCGGCTGGCCGACAAAAAGGAAGCGCGGCGAAGCAGGGGGGCAAGGCGCCTCGCGCGCGCGCCGCTTCGCGCGACAGCGCTGTGTCTGGCGGGAGATGCCGCAGCTCACGGGGGCGCGTGGAGGCGAGTTCCCCCGCTGAGGAGTGGCGGCGGTGGTGGTGGTGGCGGTGGTGGTGGGGGGGGGCGAGGAGGCGCTGTCTCCTGCGAAGCGCGCGTTCGAAGTTCGAGGTTCGGACTTCGAACTTCGAACTTCGAATTGAAGTTGGACCCCCCCCCCCCCCCCCCCCCCCCCTGCTTCGGATGCCGCCTTCGCCCGAAGCTGTTTCGGACGACGGGCGCCTGGCGGGCCGCGGGGCGGGCGCGCCGCCACGTTCTCGAAACTCCGGCCGGCGGTGGACGCCGGCGCGCCGCCGCCTGCAAGGCGCTTTCGCGCCACCTTGCAGACGCACATGATGAGGAATGCTCTGTCCGCGGGCGACATGCAAGGGCTCGCCGCCGACGCCAGGGAAGGGGGGGCCGCGGGCGTCGGGGGCCTGAGAGCGGGACGTGCCAACGCGTGCAGGACCTTAAGGAGGAAGTTTCTCAAGTGAACGTTGCGACCGAAGGAGTGCGCGGCAAAGGTCCGCGTGTGGAACGCCAAGCGTCATCGAGGATACAGAAGAAGTGTCCCTGTTGCTACCGCGCGAGGTCCTCCTGGCGCAGGGCAGGCACGGCGACCTGGGCGTGCTGCTGCAGAAGCAGGGGCTGGATGAGGGCGACCGCGCGCGCACGCAGGGCGCGGGGGCGCAGCTGGGCATCCCCGCGGTGGCCGTCGGCCTGCGGCAGGACGGGCCCCCCGCCAAGTGGGGCAGATCTGCGTCGGTCTAAGTCCTCAGCATGAACTTGCCGGGCCTTGACCCCGACGGACCCCGCGGCAACTTGGGAATCCCAATGTTCAGCATTTTGAAGAGCCACTTGTCCACGAACACCTGGCACGACATCTTCGGCATCATACATTTGAGTTGTCTGTCTTTGTGGAGAGGCTTCTGCCCGCGAGAGCGGCGCGACATGACGCCATTCTCGCGCCACCCCGGATAAAGCTCAACGAGCGTGGGCCGACCGCAGGACCTTCGAGGGCCCCCCCTTGCCAGCCCGCGGTGCCCTTGCGCAGTTTCGCGCGGATTGGAAAGCGTGGAAAGAAGCTGTTTCTTTTCCCGCCTGGAACGAGGGCCCCGGGTGCTGCTGGAAGTGCAACGTTCCCGGGGGGGGGGGGGGGGGGGGGGGGGGCGACTGGCCCGCGCAAACACGGATGGGGGGGGGGGGAGAGGAGGAAGAAGAGGAGGATGGGGGAGGAGGGGGAGGGGGGGGGGGGGAGCAGCAGGCGGATTTATTGGTTACACCTTGCTTTGTTTCTGCGTTCCATGTTTCCTCTCCGCTCTCCTTTGCGCGACCCCCAGGTGGCGACGCAGACGTCGACGAGTTCTCGGTGGGCGAGGCCAACGAGCAGGCGCTCGCTGCAGGACGTGATCTCCATAATCCTGCGCAACGCAGGCCGCGTCTCGCCTGCGCCGAGTGCCCCTGGCATCGCGATCGACGCGTTCAGGGTCGACTGGTTGCGCGCCGTGGACCAAGGGGTCGGGGCGGACTTCGCGGGGGCCTTGCCCTGGCACATCATGAAGAGGCCCCCGGGGCGCCGCCGCGCGCAACAGAGCGACGAGGTGTGGAGGCCCATCCAGGCGCGCTACGACGCGCGCTCGACGCCCGACCGCCTCCGCGACTTCAACGAGCGCACGGCGAGGCCCCAGAAAGCGCGCCCGAAGTTCCGCGGCCAGGCGGCCATCCTGAGGCATCTGATCCCATTATGCAAGGAAGCGGCCGAGACGCATTGCCTTTCTGGGAGTGCCGTGGACGACGCCGCGCTGAACGCCATGCGCCACTTGCACTCCTGCTACCACACGTTGAGCGGCCAGTGCATCTTCAGAAAGGATATGATGCGCGACTCCGCCAGCAGGTTCGCGACCTCGTTTGCCTCTCTTGCTGCGCTGCAGCCGAGGAATTGGCGCATCAAGCCGAAGGCGTGCCTGCTCCTCGAGATGGCCTTCGCGGGAGGGCGGCCGTCGCTGTGCTGGACCTACAGGGGCGAGGACTTCGGGGGCAGCGTGGGCCACGTGGCGAAGGGGCGCGGCCCCCCGCTCTCAGCGACGGGCTTCTCCCGAGCGGTGATCGCGCGCCACTGCGCGCAGCCGACGGCGCGGCTCGCGCGACAGCCGCGCGCGCGGACAGAAAAAATGCGCGCGCCACAGCGCTGCGGAGGGGCGGCGCCCCCTGCCCCACCAGGGCGCACGCGCCCTCTTCAGGAGTTCAGGAGGTCACACCTCCTTTTTCGAATGTTACGCCGTGTTGGAGCATGCGTCGACGCTGGTCGTCGCTAAAATTTAGCGTCGACGCTAAATTTTAAGGATGATAGTTCTAGGGCCGACTGCTAAGTACGCGGCTGCACTAAATAAGCGTAGATGGATTTACATGGTAGTGATCCCCCCGGTTGTCGAGGGGGGAGGGGGTTCGAGCCGGTAGCGCCCCCCCCCCCCCCCGGTTTTCTGGAGGGGGGGTGGGAGGGGTTCGAACTGGTAGTGACCCCCCTCTGGTTTTCTGGGGGGGAGGGGTTCGAACCGGCAGTGGCCCCCCCGGTTTTCCGGAGGGGGGGGGTTCGAACCGCCAGTGACTCTCTTGGTTTTCTGGATGGAAGAGGGGGGGGTAGGAGAGGGGTGGGGGTTTTGCCGGGGGGAGGGGGGGGGGGGGGTGTCCAGCAGGGGGGGGGGATTTTCGGAGGGGTGGGGCGGGTTCCGGAGGAAGAGGAGGCGGAAATTTTCCACAGTAAAGCAGCGGTGGATCACGCTCTCTCCGATGTCGGGAGGGGTAAGACCCCCTGCGGCCGAAGCTTTTTCCCATCATGCAGAATGCAGTAATACTTGTGGGGTCAGTGAGAGATTCCGGCGACTGAGGGCATTTTTATCTTTGGAACCTTGTGCGCCGCTCACTTGCTGACTCACGCGCCAGGGAGACCCGCGCGCCGACGAGCCAACTCGCGCGCCTGGACGACTGGGGTCGCGCCCGAGAGCGTCTTTGGGACCGCGCGCGCCATTGACTTACGCGCGGGAGATCCGCGCGCCGAGGAGGTCGGGGCCCCGGAGCCGTCTGCGCCGGGAGGGCCCACGGGGATTCACGCGCCAGGGGCGCTCAGACGCCAGGGAGATTCACGCGCCGGGGAGACGGGGGTCGCGCCTCAGGGCATCTCTGGGACCTCGTGCGCCACCGACTCGCGCGCCAGAGGGACCCGCGCGCCGACGAGCCGACTCGCGCGCCAGGTGGGCCCGATCGGGGCCCGCGTGTTTCTGAGGGGCCGCCCTCGCTACGCTTTCTGTTTAGGGATAGCTGGGGTGTCTAGGGGCCCTAGGAGCGATGAGGGATGTGTCTGGGAACATTTAGGAATCACGTGTAGGGGCGTCTGTTTGTTGTGACGAAGAAGACTCCTTATGGCCAGAGCTTCTTTCCCATCGTGCAGAGTGCATGATTACTTACAGACTCGCGCGCCCGAGGGCATATTTACCATTGGGGCCTTGTGCGCCACTGACTCGCTGACTCACGTGCCGTGGAGGCTCGGGTGCCGACGAACCAACTCACGCGCCCGTGACGATTGGGGTCGCGCCCGATGGCGTCTTCGGGGCCGCGTGCGCCACTGACTCGCGCGCGGGAGACTCACGCGCCGAGGAGGTTCGGGTCCTGGAGCGGTCTGTGCCAGGTGGGCCCAGGGGGATTCAAGCGCCAGGGGCGCTCAGACGCCAGGGAGACCCACGCGCCGACGAGCCAACTCGCGCTCCGGGAAGATTGAGATGGGCCTCGCGCGCCTCTGACTCACGCGCCGACGAGCCAACTCACGCGCCAGGAAGATGGGAGTCGCGCGCCTGGGGAGCACGATCGGGGCCCACATGTTCTTGAAAGGAGCCACCTTCTCTGCGCTTCGTGTTTTGGGGTATCTGGGATGTCTAGGGTCGCCAAGAGATGCGCCTGGGAACGTATAGGAATCACGTGCAGGGATGTCTGGGTGTTGGAGCGGGCAAGACCCTTCGTGCCCCGAGGTTTCCCATCGCGCAAAACCTGATACTACTCGTGAGACTCGCGCGCCCGAGGGCCGTCGAGTCGGGAACTTCTGTTTGGAGTTTGCTGCGTTCACGGCATGGAGCACCCCGAAGTCGCCCAGCAGGTGGCCCGGGAGAGCTTCTAGGCCCACGAGGCCGAATGGGAACCATCTGCACACTGTCCGAGAGGGGAGCCTTGCAGTGCTTGCACCATTTCGGCGTCCTGTCCTGGTGTGCTCGCCCGCGGACCATGGCCCGACCCAGCCCCAGCGGAGCCACGCCCTGGGGTGCCTGCACGCTGCATGGGTGCGGGCACTGCAAGCGGGTCAGCACACAAACAGACGCCGTGTTGGCAAGAAAAGCGCCCACGACCGCACGAGGGCTCGTCGTGGAGATTGTGAGAAACAATAGCCTGCCGTGGGGCAGCTCGCCTCGAGCCAGCCCCTCGGCTGCAGGCAGGTACGAAGCCGCAGGGCCACGGTTTCGTACTTGGGCCAAAATGGCTACGGACGCTCCTCCCCCTCCTCGTCCTCATGCGCTTCTTCGTCGTCCTCCCAGCCCTCCTCCTTGCCCTCATCCTGCCACTTTTTCGTCCTCTACCCCCCCTGCTCCTGACCCCCCATCGATCACCGAAGTCCTCGGGGATCAAGGTTCGGCGTTGGAGTTTTTCGTTTTTGCTTGCATTCTGCAAATCCTGTTTCTTATTGCGGGTCGATGACGGCCGTCATCTGTGGGGGGGGGAGTGGGCCGATGATGTCACGTTTCGCGTCGGCGGCGTCTGGGAATGCTTACGAATGGCCGAGGACGTGTGCGCCGCAACGCCCGTGTACACCACAGTGCTCGCGTGCACCACAGCGCGCCGATGCACACCACACCGCTTATGTACACCACAGCAGCCGCGTGCAACACAGCGCCAACGTGTGTGCCACAGCGCCTGCGTGCACCATTGCGCTTGTGTGCACCACAGCGCCTGCGTAGACCACATCAGCCGCGTGTGATACAGCACCAGTGTACACCACAATGCCCGCGTGCACCGCAGCGCCTGTGAACATTACGGCGTTTGTGCGCACCACAGCAACCGTGTGCAACAGAGCATAGTTGCGTAGATAGTGTGTATGGAATCCGTATGACAACATGGAACGCATGTTGTTTCCACAGAAACAATGTGTTGGATATAATATTTAGGAAGGCATCCGCATAAGAAAAGGAGCGCTGCTGCAAACTACGAGTCGTCCCGAATCCTCCCGCATCATCGTAATTCCTTTTAGTTGCGACCAGAAGGTTCCCGCAGCATGGGCCGTTGGAGAACCAAGTGGACTGATTCAATCGACCATGCTGCGGTTCACGCTGAGATGCGCACGTGAGCTGTAACGCCGACCCGCGCGACGGGGGAAGGGTGAGGGAGGAGGAGGAGGAGGAGGAAAAGGAGGAAAAGGTGGAGGAGGAGGAAGAAGAGAAGAGGAGGAGAAGGAGGGAGGACGGAAAATCATGGCATTCCATGATCACCACTTCCCTGGCGTGGTGTTTGGCTGTGCGCAGCAGATCCTCACTGACATGCTCCTTTTACTTATCCTGCGCACGCAGGCGCTGTGGTGTACACCAGCGCTGCGTTGTACGCGGATGCTGTGGTGTACACAGGCGATGTGGTGTGCACAGGCGCTGCGGTGCACGCAAGCATTGTGGTGTACAAAGGCGCTGTGTTGCATATGGTTGCTGCGGTATACACATTTGCTGTGTACACCGGCGCTGTGGTGTACGCGAGCTCTGTGGTGAACACGGGCGCTGCGTTGCGCACATGTGTTGCGGTGTACATATGCGCTGTGGTGTACACGTGCGCTGCGGTGCACGCGAGCATTGTGGTGTACACAGGCGCTGTGTTGCACATGGTTGCTGCGGTATACACATTCTTTGTGGTGTATACAGGGGTTGTGGCGCACGCAAGCAGTGGTGTACACAGGCGCTCCGTTGCACACGGCTGTTGCGGGGTACACATGCTCTGCGGTGTACACGCGCGCTGTGGTGCACGCGGTACTGTGGTGTACACAGGCGCTGTTGTGCAGATTGCCACCTACATGCTGCTCTTATTTGGCCGCGGTCATCTTCGGCATTCCCAGACGCCGCCGTCGCGGAACGTGACGTCATCTGAGGGGGGGGTCGGGGCCGATGACGGCCGTTATCCCGCAAAGTACGGAAACAGTTTTTTTTGTTAAGAGCCCATATATTTGAAGTTTTTTGGGGTTGGGGACACCCGCATGCTTCCGGATACATTCAGGGAGGGAGGGAAGCGCCAAGGACCCGTATTACGTGCGCAAGTATTTGGAGCCCGCGAAGTTCAAGAAGCTCGAACTCGCGTCGTGGGAGATGCCAGAAGCTTTTGCCACCAGCGTCACGCTGAAGGACGTATCCGCTGCCATTAGTTAATCGCTTCGCTCATTCCGCCGGCCCATACAGTCTCATGTCTGCCTTTTGCCCGAGGGCCTGGTGTCAATGCGGCGCTTTGGGGGTTCCTGGGGCCGCTTGGGGGACTCCTGGGGCGCTCGGGGGGGCATTTGGGGGGCCTCCTGGGGGCGCTTGGGGGACTCTTGGGGGGCTCCTGAGGGCCTGGGCCTCTTAGGGGCCTCTTGGGGCCTCGTAGGGGCTTCTTAGGGCCGAGGGCTCGAAATGTTGTTTCGTGTTCCCTCTCTGGGGCCCCTTTGGGGGCGTTCTTGGGGCCCTCTTGGACCGTCTTGGAGGCTTCTTGGGCCGTCTTCGAGCCCTCTTGGGCCATCTTGGGGCCCTCTTGGGGGCCTCTTGGGCCCTCTTGGGGCGATCTTGGGGGCCTCTTGGGCCGTCTTGGGGCGTCGGGACGCCGAAAAGGTGGAAGCTCCAAAATCTTTCAAAAACCTAAGGAAAAACAATGAATTTTGCCTCCAGGGGCCCTCTTGGGAGTGCTCTTGGAGGCCTCTTGGGGCGTCTGGGGGCTATCTTGGGCGTCTTGGAGCGATCTTGTGGCATGTCGGCCCCTCGTGTACCATCTTGGGGGCCTCTTAGGGGCCTCTTGGCCTTTCTTGGGGCTCTCGGGGACGTCTCGGAGCCCTGTTGGTGCGCTCATGGAGCGCTCCTGGAGCGCTCCGGGGGAGTCTCCCGGGGGTTGGTCGGGGATCGCCCGGGGTACTTTTCGTCCGGGGAGACCCCCAGGGGCCGCCCCGCGCGCGCGAACTAGAGAATTGTTAACCAGTTACCGGAGATCTTAGCACGCCTCTGGCCCGTTGGGCCGGCGAATTCTCTTGCACAGTTGTGTTCTAGCTCGGACCTCTTTATTTTCGTGGTTCGTCGTCGTCCCCCTGGCTCTGGCTTCCCATCCTCGTCGTCGTCTCCCTGCCCCCATCCCCTGGCCTCCGCGCCCCAACCCGGACCCCTGGCTCCTGGTCCTCGCCCCGTGCTTCCCCTGGCCCCCTCGCCCCCGTCCTCCTGGCTGTGGCCCTGAACCCAGCCTCCCTCCTTAGCTCTGGCGCCCCCCCCCTCGTCCCAGACGATTTATTTACGTGGTTCGTCGTCGTCCCCCTGGCTCTGGCCTGCTTCCCCTGGCCCCCTCGCCCCCGTCCTCCTGGCTGTGGCCCTGAACCCAGCCTCTCCCTCCTTGGCTCTGGCGCCCCCCCCCCTCGCCCCGGATCCTTGTATTTTCGTGGTTCGTCGTCGTCCCCCTGGCTCTGGCCTGCTTCCCCTGGCCCCCTCGTCCTCCTGGCTGTGGCCCTGAACCCAGCCTGCCTCCTTGGCTCTGGCGCCCCCCCCTTGCCCCAGATCCTTTATTTTCGTGGTTCGTCGTCGTGCCTGCCTCCTTGGCTCTGGCGCCCCCCCCTGCCCCAGATCCTTTACCCCCTGGTTCGTCCTGCCCTGGCCCTGAATCCCAGCACCCTGAACCCGCCTCCCTCCCTCTGGCCCCTGGCTGGCCCCAGCCCCCCTCGCCCCAGATCCTTTATTTTCGTGGTTCGTCGTCGTCCCCCTGGCTCTGGCCTGCTTCCCCTGGCCCCCTCGCCCCCGTCCTCCTGCCCTGGCCCTGAACCCAGCCTCCCTCCTTGGCTCTGGCGCCCCCCCCCTCGCCCAGATCCTTTTATTTTCGTGGTTCGTCGTCGTCCCCCTGGCTCTGGCCTGCCTCCCCTGGCCCCCTCGCCCCCGCCCTCCTGCCCTGGCCCTGAACCCAGCCTCCCTCCTTGGCTCTGGCGTCCCCTGGCCCTGGCCCCAGCCCCCCTCGCCCCGGATCCTTTTATTTTCGTGGTTCGTCGTCGTCCCCCTGGCTCTGGCCTGCTTCCCCTGGCCCCCTCGCCCCCGTCCTCCTGGCTGGCCCTGAACCCAGCCTCCCTCCTTGGCTCTGGCGCCCCCTGGCCCTGGCCCCCCCCCTCGCCCCGGACCTTTATCTGGCTGGCCCTGAACCCATTTGCTCGTCCCCCCCTCGCCCCGGATCCTTTATTTTCGTGGTCGTCGTCCCCCTGGCTCTGGCCTGCCTCCCCTGGCCCCCTCGCCCCGGCCCTCCTGGCTGTGGCCCTGAACCCAGCCTCCCTCCTTGGCTCTGGCGCCCCCCCCCTCGCCCCAGATCCTTATATTATCTTGCACAGCTGTGCTCTAGAGCTCGGACATCTTTATTTTCGTGTCGTGTCGTGTCGTTCGTCCCCCTGCCCTCCCCCCTGCCCCGCCCCGCCCAGGCTCCCCAGGGCAGCCCCCCTGGGCCTCGGACACCTTTATTTTCGTGTCGTGTCGTGTCGTTCGTCCCCCTGCCCTCCCCCCTGCCCCGCCCCGCCCAGGCTCCCCAGGGCAGCCCCCCTGGGCCTCGGACACCTTTATTTTCGTGTCGTGTCGTGTCGTTCGTCCCCCTGCCCCCCCCCCGCCCAGGCTTCCCAGGGCAGCCCCCCTGAGCCTCGGACACCTTTATTTTCGTGTCGTGTCGTGTCGTTCGTCCCCCTGCCCCCCCCCCTGCCCCCCCCCCCCGCCCAGGCTTCCCAGGGCAGCCCCCCTGAGCCTCGGACACCTTTGTGCAAGAGCCAGGGCACGCGTGCCACTTGTTTTCGTGGTTTGTCGTCGTCCCCCTGGCTCTGGCCTGCCTCCCCTGGCCCCCTCGCCCCCGCCCTCCTGCCCTGGCCCTGAACCCAGCCTCCCTCCTTGGCTCTGGCGTCCCCTGGCCCTGGCCCCAGCCCCCCTCGCCCCGGATCCTTTTATTTTCGTGGTTCGTCGTCGTCCCCCTGGCTCTGGCCTGCTTCCCCTGGCCCCCTCGCCCCCGTCCTCCTGGCTGTGGCCCTGAACCCAGCCTCCCTCCTTGGCTCTGGCGCCCCCCCCCTCGCCCTGGATCCTTTTATTTTCGTGGTTCGTCGTCGTCCCCCTGGCTCTGGCCTGCCTCCCCTGGCCCCCTCGCCCCCGCCCTCCTGCCCTGGCCCTGAACCCAGCCTCTCCCTCCTTGGCTCTGGCGCCCCCCCCCTCGCCCCAGATCCTTTTATTTTCGTGGTTCGTCGTCGTCCCCCTGGCTCTGGCCTGCCTCCCCTGGCCCCCTCGCCCCCGCCCTCCTGCCTGGCCCTGAACCCAGCCTCCCTCCTTGGCTCTGGCGTCCCCTGGCCCTGGCCCCAGCCCCCCTCGCCCCGGATCCTTTTATTTTCGTGGTTCGTCGTCGTCCCCTGGCTCTGGCCTGCTTCCCCTGGCCCCCTCGCCCCCGTCCTCCTGGCTGTGGCCCTGAACCCAGCCTCCCTCCTTGGCTCTGGCGCCCCCCCCTCGCCCGGATCCTTTATTTTCGTGGTTCGTCGTCGCCCCCTGGCTCTGGCCTGCTTCCCTGGCCCCCTCGCCCCCGCCCTCCTGCCCTGGCCCTGAACCCAGCCTCCCTCCTTGGCTCTGGCGCCCCCCCTCGCCCCGGATCCTTTATTTTCGTGGTTCGTCGTCGTCCCCCTGGCTCTGGCCTGCTTCCCCTGGCCCCCTCGCCCCCGCCCTCCTGCCCTGGCCCTGAACCCAGCCTCCCTCCTTGGCTCTGGCGTCCCCTGGCCCTGGCCCCAGCCCCCCTCGCCCCGGATTTTTATTTTCGTGGTTCGTCGTCGTCCCCCTGGCTCTGGCCTGCTTCCCCTGGCCCCTCGCCCCCGTCCTGCCCTGGCCCTGAACCCAGCCTCCCTCCTTGGCTCTGGCGCCCCCCCCTCGCCCCGGATCTTTTATTTTCGTGGTTCGTCGTCGTCCCCCTGGCTCTGGCCTGCTTCCCCTGGCCCCCTCGCCCCCGTCCTCCTGCCCTGGCCCTGAACCCAGCCTCCCTCCTTGGCTCTGGCGCCCCCCCCCCGGATCCTTTTATTTTCGTGGTTCGTCGTCGTCCCCCTGGCTCTGGCTTGCCTCCCCTGGCCCCCTCGCCCCCGCCCTCCTGCCCTGGCCCTGAACCCAGCCTCTCCCTCCTTGGCTCTGGCGCCCCCCCCCTCGCCCCAGATCCTTTATTTTCGTGGTTCGTCGTCGTCCCCCTGGCTCTGGCCTGCCTCCCCTGGCCCCCTCGCCCCCGCCCTCCTCTATCCTCCTCCTCTTCTCCTGCTTCAAACGCCCTTTCAGTTTTTTGTATGAGCCTGGGCACACACGTGCCACTTGTATATGTATACACACATATATACATATATATATATATATATATATATCCTTGGCTCTGTGTTTTCTTTTGGGGCCTCCTGGGAGGTCTTCGTCGCCAAGACTGGGTTCCCCTCGAAATTGTGGTCAACATGCACCCCGAGAGAGGTCTGATGAGTAGCGGCATCGGGATCTTGCAGTGTCCCCCCGGGAGACCACTCGCAATGTCAGACCACCGAACACGAGTTGAACAAGCAGTCCGTGGGCCTCGATCCCTCAGAGGCCTATCCAGACATCCCCTGCGCCCCTCAGTGATGGCGGTCACGGGGGAGGCGGGACGGGGGAAAGGGAACGGAAGGAGAAGAAGAACGGTGCAGGGAATAATGGGGGGGGGGGGCAGGTAGGAAAGCGCTGATATGATTGTGGGGCGAAGCAGCCTGTTTCAGAGTTCACACCCGTAGCCTCCTGGATGGCTATGGGTATTAGTAGTGTTTTGAGACTGCCTGAGTTACTCAGGGAACCATCTGGCAAATTCGAACCAACATGGGTATAAGTCTTTAGACACTGTGGATCTCAGCGATAGGTCGTAGCCAGCTAGACAGTTTACCACGCGGTCCGTGACCAGTTTGGCTCACGGGCGTCTGGGACACCCCCTTTGAAACTTGGGGGATCCATCAACTTGGTAAGGCTTGCACGTCAAACCACTGTCTGTCGTGTATCTGATGCATTACAATACGATGTTGTGCCCTCCTCGATGTTCAATGGCCTTCGGCCCATCCCGCCACCCTGCCTGGGTTGTGGGTCAGAGTTCTCAGGTATGCTTCTTCGGGTCTCTTCGGAGCGCTCTCGGGAGCCTCTTTGGATCAGTTTCGGGGCCTCTTGGGAGCCGCTTCGGGGCCTCTTGGGGGCCTCTTGGGGGCTCTGGGGGGCCTCTTGGGGGCCTTGGGGGGGCTTTGGGGTGCCTTTTAGGTTGCCTCTTGGAGTCTCCTGGAGGCCCCTCGGGGCCCAGGGCTCGAAATGTTCGTTCGGGTCCTTCGGGGCCGAGGGCCCATCTGGGCCCCCTCTTCGGGCCGTCATTGCGCCCCATCGGGCCGTCTTGGGCGCCTTTTGTAATCTTGAGGCCATCTTAGGGGACCTCTGGGGCCGTCTTGGGGTGATCTTGGGAGCCTCGTGGGCCGTTTTGGGGCGTCGATACGCCGAAAAGGCGAGAACGCCATAATCCGTCCAACACTTACGGCAAATCACTGCTTTTGGCCTCTTGAGGCTCTCTTGGGAGGCCTCGTGGAGGCCTCTTGGGGCGTCTTGGAGGCCTCTTGGGCCGTCTGGGGGCCATCTTGCGGGGCCATCTTGAGCGTCTTTTAGCGATCGTTCGGCGACTCGGGGCCCCTACATAGTGTCTTGGGGGCCTCTTCGAGCCCTCACGGCCCTTTTTGGGGCCTTCTTGCTTCCGGACAAGGAAATCGAGAAGCCGCGAGAAGCCCAAGGGGCACGCGACAAGCCCAAGAAGATTTGGCGGTTCGGGGTCCAGGCCCCACACAGACTCTTCAGGATTGATGATTGAGGCTTGCAGGATTTGGCGAAGGACCTGGGGACACGCCCACTCCGTGCCCAGCGGCACGGTGTCGAATTGTATATCATGGTCTGCTTGGCTGCGTGCTTCAGCGTGGTTTCTTTTTGTTCGCTTGACATTTCCTCACAATGCTCGTTATCCTCCTGGGGCCTCCGTGGGCATCCTGGGGTCTCCTCCTCGGGGTCCCCCAACAAGCCTCCGAGAGGCCGCCGGTAGACATCCCAAGAGAGAACCCGAGAGTCATCCAACGCGCCTCTGACCCACCAGCCAGGTACGGTGGCGGGTCGCACGGATGGATCTTCGGTCGGAGTGTGCCCATTGTTGCATTTACCTTGCCATCGTTTCTCACCCAAACAAGGTTCACGCGACATCTCAGCGAAACGACCGCCACCCACCACCTCATACAAGAAAGTGCCAGCGATGATGCAGCATGGGTCGGCGGAGTGAGCGGAGCGATTGAATCATAGCCTGCCAGGAGCTCATGGATGCGGGTGTGCAGTATGGCCACGTTTGTTCCGCATGGCATCAAGATATGATCAAGTTCTTGTATGTCTCGGGCTTAGTAGTCTCAGCATCAGGTGTTGATCGGATGAGGTTTAGGTTCAGAGAGGTGTTTCCAATGATTCATATTCGCTCGTAGACGCGACACCTCTCGGCGGTGACGGAGGGCAGGCGGCGGGGGAGAGCCCTCGAGGAGGGACGGGGGAAGAGGGGAGGAGTTGAGACCTTTTGTTCGACAACAGCTCGGCCTGGCCGTTCACTCCTGCAAATACATCGCCGACCTCGAGCGGACCGCTTGGCTCAGCGCAGACGTGGTGTCTGGGACCAGGCCTTGCGAATGCCAGGGTTTCCGATGATTCTGGTGCGCTTCCAAGGCGGACCACGACGGCACGCACATCTTCGATCTTGTCCAGACCGCCGCCTGGCTGAATCGGGCGTGCTATTACTGCAAGGAGGCGGTGCTCCCATCGCTCCAATCATTTCTTCCTTAACAATCAGCTTCTCCTTCCTTTTCTCATCGGCTGCTAACATATGGGGCCCTGAGGGAGGGGGCCCTGAGGACGACAGGCCTCAACCGGTGAAGAATCAGCAGCTTGGGATCTCTTTGCTATCCTTAAAGCACCATCCCTCAGCGCTCCTTCTTTGAAACGCCTTTCGCCGTCTCATCTCTTCCCCTCCTCTCCCTCTCCGTCCCCTCCGCCTCCCTCCACATGTGGAGGGAAGAGGGATGAGCAGAGAGGAGGAACAGGAACTGAGAGGATGATGATGATGAGGAGGAGGAGACGAAGGAAAAGGAAGAGGATGGACGGAGGAGGAGGAGGAAGGACGGAGGAGGAGGAGGAGGATGATGATGATGATGATGATGACGATGATGATGATGATGATGATGATGATGATGATGATGATGATGGTAATGATGATGATGATGATGATGATGATGATGCTGCTGATGATGATGATGATGATGATGCTGATGATGGTAATGATGATGATGATGATGATGATGATGCTGATGCTGATGATGATGATGATGATGATGATGCTGATGCTGATGATGCTGATGCTGATGCTGATGATGATGATGATGATGATGATGATGATGATGATGATGATGATGATGATGATGATGATGATGATGATGATGATGATGATGATGATGATGATGATGATGATGATGATGATGATGATGATGATGATGATGATGATGATGATGATGATGATGATGATGATGATGATGATGATGATGATGATGATGATGATGATGATGATGATGATGATGATGATGATGATGATGATGATGATGATGATGATGATGATGATGATGATGATGAGGAGGAGGAGGAGGAGGAGGAGGAGGAGGAAGAGGAGGAGGAGGAGGAGGAGGTCCGTAGCCATTTTGGTTCAAGTTCAAAACGCATCCCTGGCGCTTCGAGCTTGTCTGCAGCCGAGGGGGCGGCTCGACTTTTTTCTGCGAAGACGGGCCTCTCGGCGCGGGGGGCCCTTTCGCCCGCGCCCTCTTCTCTAGCTTCCTGGCCGCGGGCATTGCCCACGCTGGGTAAATTGAGGCGTTTCCAGTTCCTGGCTCGGGCGGTGCTGGCGTTACAGAGCCGACCTGACTCTGATGTGCAAGACCTCACCTCCAACATGGGGACAGTTTCTTTCGCGGTTGGCAGCAGTCCTGGGAATGCCCCTCGCGGCAAGCGACAGCTGGGACGTGGACGCTCTGACCCCGAGGCCCCTGAGCGCAAGATCCAGGCACTGGAGGACCCCGAGCCCGAGTTCCTCGACTGCGGAGACACAGGCGGAGGTGAGTGCGAAGCAGGTGGCATCATCCTCCCCTGCCAGATCGAAGCGTTCCTCGCCGACGAAGCCATTTCCCCCACCTTCGCCACCCTCAGGACGCCTCGAGGGACTCCCCCTCGTGGCGGTGCTGGCGGGGTCAGCCCTCGTTCTGCCCCTGGTGGACTCCCTGGCGATGAGGAACAACACCCAGGTACCCGTGCAGCTCGCCGCGAACGTCAGCCAGACCACCAGCGTGTTTCCTCCCCCTCTGGGAATGAGCAGCAGCTTCGGATGTATGTGGAAAAGACGAAGACGGATGTTATGGCGCGCCTCAGCACTATGCAACGGAGTCTGGCATCACTCTCGGCGACGATGGCGGATCAATGCAAAGAGTATCGACTTGGCAGTTGAAAAGAGGATGGTGCATCGGGTCACCAGCCACGGTTCTCGATTCATCAACTTGGAAAAGGAAGCGGCAGAGCTACGGCAGGTCCTTGGATTATTTCGGAAGGAAGAATCCGTGACCCGCCCTGCTGGCGAGAACTCAGGTTTCGACCGCGCGATCGACCCCACTATAATTTTGGCTCGCACGCAAATCCCCTTGGCCAAAGCCGCAGTGCAGAAGGCGATCTCCGTGTGGCTCTCGGACTGCAACCTCGAGGCTGACGGCTGGCAAGTGGAAGGCGAGGCGGTGGCCAAGCGGTTCTGCATCCAGCTCCGTGGGCAACAGGCCGACGCGGCTAGGCGGGCGGCGCAGGCTCTCGGTGCCCTGCGTCCTCAGGCCCGCGGCGCGCCTTGGAGGAGGATGTGTGCCCCGTCGCCGGTGGGCAGCCCTGACGTGTAGATCTCACCCAGCTCCAACATGGGTCCACAGATGATCTCAAGGGGGCTGGGATGCAGGAAGATTGCGAAGATGCTGGTGGAGCAGCACTCGTTCAAGAGATTCTACGTCGACAGGGGGAAGGGTAACATCAGTTCTGGATGGGGGGACTTGGTTTTCTTTGAACCGCTTCCGCGGTCGTCTGCGCCGCGGGTGCAATGCAAGGATAGCAACATCCGTGCACTGGACATGGATGTGGAGGTCATCCGACAGTCGTCTAAGCATCTCTTCCAGTCGGCAGACAGTGATCAGTGGTGTTTTAGCAGGTTGCTGAAGGCATGGCAGGATGTCTCGGCCTCCCGTCTTTCAATTTCCATTGGCTCTTGGAATGCGGGGGCTTTGCTGCGTCGTGACCTGCCTCTCAGATCGCGGAATGTTGAGTTCTTGCGGGCCCCCTCACTCCTACCGCCATTCTGGGCATCCAGGAAGTTCACGGGGCGCTCGAGGAGGCAGAAGACATGGTGCATCAGATCCATCGACCAGTTGAGATGTTTTACTCGTTCTGCAGAGCCGACGGAGACCCTGGCGCGATTCGCTCGAACGCTGGGGGCCTTCTGGTTTTTTTCCCGAAGCTGGTCACTGGCGCTAGATTCCAAGTTCGAGGGCTTGTGCACGGTCGAGTTTAGAATGTTCGGGTTCGTTTCGATTCGGAGGACTCCTGGATGTCCCATTGGAGTGCCCACAATTTCTGGCTCCAAGCTGACGGTTGGTCTCGGGTTGTTCCAGAGATGGAGCGTGATTTTGAACGGGCCGAGGATGTGCCTGATCGAGCACTCGTAGTCTTGGCAGGTGGCTTGAATTTCAGCGTTGTGCCTCCTGCCCCTGCTGTTCCCGATAGTCATCTTCGACTTCGGGTAGGACGTCAGGAACGGAGAGACTCGCGTGGCGGGCGGTGGGAGCGTCTCCTCTCTAGATTGGTCGAAGTAGAGCAGGCGGATCCGACGCGCTATTCGATCGCGAACGACTCCGCGAATGTGAACGACCGATTTTTGTTCCGCCCCCCCCCCCCCTCCCGGCTTGAGCATCATCCATGTGAACGCGGTCAGCCTCGCGAAGGAAATCGTCGATGTTTTGGCTCGCCAGCTCACCAGGATATATCAGATCACGCCCCCGTCTCGGTGGACCTCAAATGAGCCCGTCTGCGCCCCCCTAGAGGTCGACCTACCCGAAATGTTCGGAGCCAGATACTTCCAGGGCTTCGTGAAAGGCTACCCCTCGGGACCCTCCTGGAGCAGCGCATCGCCGCCGCTAAAGATTGCAACGCGCGAACACTTAATGACGGAGGGCGCCGGGTTCGTTGGGAATGCTACCCTTCACCGAGGGCCTCAGAGTCGACTCGGGGAGATCATTTTGCACCGCTCGATCGCTCGGGCCATCTGGGGCCAAGATGCGAAGCTTGGCCCCGCCCCGTCGCAAGCGCGCCCGGTCGCCGGGGGGCCGATGGCGTTTGACTCCTGCTCGGGCGAGCTGGCGCTGCGAGGCCCTGCCCTTTTTTCGGGGCAGCTCGATTAACTGCAGACTGTTGGCTTTGCGGCCCGAAAGGCTGCCCCGGGACACGGGGCCACCCAGGAGCTCCATGAAAGCGTTCGGGGGAATTGGCGTCAGCGGGAAAGGGGGATTCGGGAGCCGCTGCTATCTGGGCCTCATTTGATTGGCGTCTGCATTTGAGAGGCATCAAGCTTGGGTCCGACGTCGCTGCCACTCCTGACGGGACGCAGTCTGCCAATCGGGGAATACTGGTCTGTGGTCTGCGGTAAGGAAAATATGATGGGAGGAGGGGCTGGCCAATGCTTAGGCCGTTTCGGATGAGGAATGGACTTCTCGGAGATCCCCCCGCCCCGTCTCTGTGATGTTCGGGGCCGTCTTGAACGACTGGAAGACTGTGCTCAGGTCCAGATGGGCCCCCATTCGCTGCCTGGAAGTCGGCGCCTGGCGCTGCAGAGGTCCTGGGCGAAAGCCAGTGGTGAGTCCTGGGGGCTAAACCATTCTTGGCTTTCAATTCGCTTCTGGGAATATTCCATCCGAAGGGGAAGGGGGGGGCGATGATTTGGGCGCCGCGCGCGACGCCCAGTCTCTTAGGCCCCTGGGGCTGAAGAGCTTTGAGAACGAGATTATCACGAGCCTGGTTGCCCACCCTTTTGCCGTCGAGACGGCCGAGACCCGCTCGCCTCTGCAGCAGGGCTTCGCGGTAGGGCGGCAGTTCTGGGGCAGCGTCAATAAGATAGACGGACGCGCCGGGATTGCTGCTCTTTCCCCTCGTCTCCGAGGACCTTCGCGCGATCTTCTCGCTCGACTTCCCCTGGGCTTTCCCGTCTGTTGCCCATTCATGGCCCTCGATGGTGTTAGGTGAGATGGCTATTATGTCGCCGATGATGCGGTTCTTCTCAACCATGAACCACCGCGTGCAGTGCGGCGGCCTGCTCGGTGGGATGATGGCGTGGATGTGCCCCGTCTGTTCTGGGGCCATCCAAGGCTGTCCTGCCAGCGGAACTCTCTCGGCGGCGCGCCCGAACCCTCTCCCGCTGGACTTCCAGGTTGCCTTCGCCAACAGGAAGCATGCAGTCATCCTTGCGTGCGCTGGCGATATAGGCGGAGTGGTCAGGAAGCTTCGGCTTTTCAATGTGCTTTATCGGGTTTTCACATGGGCTGGGGAGCTCGCCGCACTTGCGTCAAAGACGAGCAGATGCTTCATCGCTTCACTTGCCGGCCCCAGGGGCGAAGAGCAGGCGACTCGATGCGCCGCGGAGATCGCCGAGATCGCCCCGCCCTGGTCCGACTTCACGATTGCCCTTAACCTGAGATCACCCCGCCCTGGTCCGACTTCGCGATCGCCCTTGACTTGAAATACCCCGGCCTCTGGATTGGCCCCAATTCCCATTTGGAGTCTTGGGCGGGGCCCTTGAAGTGGAGAAGTCGAGGAAATCAGCTTGCCCGGGCCAGCGCGCCAACCGCTGTTGCTGCCAGGCTTTGCGCCGCCAGATGTGCCGCAACCACCCCTTATGTTGCGCCGTTTATCCCGCCGCCCAAGGAAGTCTCGGGGCACGAGATGGCGGCCTTGTCAAGTATCTTTCACTTCCCTCGCTGCGCGCTGGATCGAGCTGGATGGTTTAGTCGACGTGCTCTTGGAGGCCCCAGAATACCATGCATGGCGATATGTATGACGGCGGCGCACATTCGAGCTGCTCTGAGCACCTTCGCTGACGCGCGGTCTAAGATGCACCCCCTCCTCTGCGAGAGCGCGCTCCTCCACTCCCCCCTCAATGCGGTGTGCAGAGGCGTGCTCTCCCCCGCGCGGCGGGGTAAACCGGCGCCGCGCCCGAGGTTGAAAGCCTCCTCCGAGGGCGCCCACGTTCAGGAGCAGATGCACGCCCGCGAGCGCATACTAGCCGAAAGTAGACGCCCCCACCATTTACAATTTCAAGGGCCCTGGTGGCCTCTTTGTCGGACCGCGCGTTGCCTGCTGCTGCCCCTGGGGCCCTGTTCAAAGGGTGATTGCTGGATTGGTTTCCCGGGGGGGCCGCTTGCGTTGGCCGAGTCGACTAGGCGGCCGTCGAGGCGGAGGTCAAGAAACTACGGCCTGCTCTCGTCTTTGCGTTCGTTCGCACTCTCGCCCGCGCCTGGCTCACCCAGCGCCGTTTTCAGAAGAATATATCCGGGCGCTGCCTCGGCTGCGAGGCGCCAGGCACCGTGCCCCGCTGCTGGCGCTGCCCGTGTCTCCGCTCAGTGGCGGTGAGAGTTTCGTGTCCTGGGGCGGCGGGCGGGGGGCGGGGCGGGCGCGACCCCTTCGGGCCGCGGCTGGGGGGGCCATCCAGAGAGGCTCAGCGCGCCCATAAGCATGTGTCTAGCTTATCAGAAGATCAGGGCCAAACGTGCGCAACTCGGCCGCCCGCTCTCAGAAGGCGCGGCGCCCGCCCTCGCCCTTGCAATCTCCGCCCAGATGAGGCGCTGGGGGCGGCGCGGTGCGCGGGCGAGGCGGCGGGCGCGCTCCGCCCGGCCACGCGCGAGGAGGAGGGGGGGGGAGGGGGGGGGGAGGAGGGGGGGAGGAGGAGGGGAAGGGGGAGGAGGAGGAGGAGATGAGGCGAGATGAGGCAATCACTAAGTGAGTTCGAGTCGATGCGACGATCGGCAACAGCACGAGAAACGGAGAGAAAGGAGTCGGCGGGGCGGCGGCGGCCCTGGTATTTGGCGAACGGGCGCGCGGCGCGCGCCGCGCACGCTCCGCCCCGACCGAACCGAGCCCCGCCGTATTATACTCTCCATCTCTTTGCTTTCTCGGCTTGGCTTCAAGCTTTCGGCTATTTATGCTGGGCTATTAAATTAAGGCACCCCTGGCGGGTGGGGCCGACGCGCTGCGCGCGAGCCCCCTTGAGGTTCTCGCTGAGCATCGACTGACAGAAGCACCCGCAAGAAACGCAAAACCAAACGTTGAGCCCCGAATGGAATTGCATATTATGGCTTTCGTGCAACCACCCCCAGCTACGCGAAGACGAGCGCCCCTGGGGAGAGAAATGAACGCGCCCCCAAGCGCTTTTAATGTAAACCACGGGCTATTACGCCACTCGGTCAGAGTTGCCTGGGTGGCGGAACCTCGACAAACCGTGCAACTCTTCCCATCGGCGGACAGGGGGTGAGAGGAGTTAGACACAGAACATTGGAGGGGCCCTGGAGGCTCGGGGGTGGAACTACGCTCGCACTTTCGGCCCAAAAGGCCGGGCTCTCTCTCTTTCTTTCTTTCTTTCTTTCTCTCTCTCTCTCTCTCTCTCTCTCTCTCTCTCTCTCTCTCTCTCTCTCTCTCTCTCTCTCTCTCTCTCTCTCTCTCTCTCTCTCCTTATCTATCGCGTCTAAGTGTGCCCTCGGAAGTCTGTGCCGACTCAAGAGCGCTTTCTGCTCAGTAGAATACACGCGATGGCGGGAATTCTCATCCACTCGGGCTCGGGTTGCGGCGACATCAGCGGCTGCGTCAGCAGCTTGGTTACTTGAAATATGCCAGGGCGGGAAACGGCCACAATCTGTGTCGAGATGCGAACTTGCAAACGGCACGACGATCTGAGGCCTGTCACGGTTTTGAACTTCCTTACCTATCTGGGCCCGGATGTCCGCCTCGGGGCCCGACGGGTCAACGAACTGATCCTGGCGCCAAACGCTCGCGACTGCGAAGTTGTCCGAGACGAGCGCGGCGAACCCGCGGCTGAGTTGCAAGGATAACAACAGTGCCATGAGCTCACCTCCCCCCACCACTTGACGGTGTCCTGGAAGAGGTCCTTCGAGTGTCGCTCGAGATTCGAAATCTGAGGATTGCTGGGGATCAGCGGCCAAAACAAGGCCAGCTCCAACTCTGCGAAGGCGCAAGTCTGATGACTCCTTACCTCCGCTGGCGCCTCCAAAGAAGTGCAGTGGAGCCTCTCTCGAGCCTGTGCCTGCAATCCCTGGGATAAACTCATTCCACTCTCCTGAACACCTCCAGTCTGCCGTTGAAGGTGGCGGCGGTACTGGCAACCAACTCTCGGGGATCAATCCTCGCAGCCAGAAGCACTCCGTCGACTCCCACTGGGCATGCGCTTGCGAAACGAGTGACTCCGCAACCTCGTAAACACGCGACCCCGCGTCGCACTCGAACCCCCACGCCCCATGGAAGGTGGCCCCCGCCTCCTTCTCACAGCGGGGGCACCTTTCGGAAATGCATCCTGGTTTGGCTGCAACCCTCCGCGAACGTGGCCACATAGCTCCTGCTGCGATCGCCGTCGTCTTCTCAGCGAGCCTGTGGCCATGCGGGGCGTCTCGCAATTGTCGAAGGAGGCGTGCGTAAGAGCGCGCGTCGACTCCTTTCTCAGAACCAGCACCGCCATAGTTAATGCTTGGAAGCTGAAGGCCAGTGCAAGCGCCCACGGCCCTCGCGAAACTCACGCGCGAGATCCGCAGCAAGGTCCACACCCTTGCCCTCGACGAAGATCTCAGGAGGAAAATTCCAAGTCACCTCCTCGCCGTCGCGCGCTGGAGGTCTGGGCCATGACTCTGCTGTGGTGGGCTGCCAGCCTGTCTCCAACAGGTGGCAGATGACGGCCCCCATCGGACCTCGGATATGACGAGGCCGAAGTTGAATATCCATACTCTGCAACTTCTTGACAGCCGACGGCCGCGCGAGACGCACTGCGCTGCGGAAATGTGCACCTGCGGAACCACAACTTGAGGCAGTCCGCGGCCATGGTGATGCCTGGGTCGCCTTTCTCGCCCTGGAGCGCGAGGAGGGTCGCGAGACACCGCCCTGGCGACGGGGCAGCGCATGCATGTCCTTGGCGGCGGCAAAACGATGTGACTGCATGGCCGAAAGCGCCATGAACCTGATGTCCGTAGGACCCTGCTGACAGGGACACTTGGCGTTCGACCCCGGCCGTGACCTTGTGCTTTTTGGAAGCCTGTGCGCGCCGAGCTGTCTTAGCACTCATCAGAGCTGACTTCTCCAAACGCCGACGTCGCGCAGCTCTAGCAAGCCGACGCCCTCCACCAAGGTCAACGCCCAAGTAGGATACCTGGTGCCTCGATGGTGAAGCTTGCTCGCTTGACTGACTTTGCAGCGTGATTTGCATCTGACATGTGTGTGCGCAGAACTGCTGACTTGACTGCAACCTGTAACTTCTGTTTGCGCAGTCCTCTGCACGTGTTGATGATAACTCTGGCAAGGAGCTGCCTGTTTTTTCTTCGAACTATTGATGCTCTGGGTCAAATCGTCGATCCTGGTGCGATGAGAGAATTGGGGATGCATGGTTGTGATGGCACGCAGCACGAAGAAAACCATCATCCGAGCGAATCGCGCACCTGATCTTAATCCTTGAACAATGCTCTGCGTGGGGCACATCGGGGCTGAGTGCGCTCCAGCCCGCCGAAGGGTGCGTGGAGCAGCGCGCTGCTCAACCTCCAGCGCCAATATGGTGGGTGAGAAACCAACCTTCGGGGCGCCCCCGATGAGCAAGTCCCACGACACCGCGTCGTAGAAGCCTTTGATGTCTAAAAGACCGTTGCAAATAGACAGAGATAAATGATGTGCCAACTCTTCGTCTAATACTCACAGGAACGCCTCCCTGAGTGCGGCATTTCCAGCCACTGCCGCATCCCAGGAAGGCGCGTGGAATTCTGCCCATTCGGCCACCTCTGGTTCTCGACGCATCGACCATACACGAGCGAACGCAGTGAGTATTTCAATGACTCGACCTCCTGAACCCTTGTGCTTCGGCATCATGTGACCGATGACGAGCTGGGTCTGAGCAGGGCAGGCTAAAACTGATTCCACGGCCTCGAATATTGAAATGAGCTCGGACAAAGCTGGGTCAGGGAGCCTTTCTAGACCACAAGGTGAAAGCCGATCGACTCCTTGGCCCAGCTTTGGCCGCGTGCGCTTGGTTGTTGCTCTCACACTATCAGGTGTGAGTTCTGCCAAGGGCTCGTCCTCAGCAGAAGCACGAACTTTAGCGAATGCCCGATCCAAGCGATCATAATCGTTGATTTGTGGGCACCAGATCGCCCCCCCATGCTTCCTCTCGTGATCCATGATGTCCGAGGGGTTGTGGAGCGCGGAATTCTGGACGATGAGTTCTTGCTGGACCAAGGGCTCGTCCCGAATATTGCGATGCAGTGCTCCCAGCGCCTCTGGACTGTCGACCCATTCCTTGAAACGGCTGAGGGAAGCCTTGATGGCCCTTCACTGGGCACGTTTGCTCAACCTCATAATCAAACCTTCAACCTTGGATAGAACCATTGTCTGAATAACCATGCAGTATTCTCAAATAACGAATGAGCGTGGGGAAACGCGGCTCCTGAGGTCGCAGTGCCTGCCCTGCTTTCTCTGGGGCGTCGCCGAGGAGCTTTGCCATTGAATTCGAGAGAACCTGAATCTGCTTGCTACTATTTCTCCGACTTCGGTGGCGTCTGATCGCGGCGACCACCGTGGCGGGGCGAGCCCACCAGTTGGCTAGCATGCCCTGGAAAGGCTGGATCCTCGAGTGCTTAGCCCGGTGGACCTCGCCGACACGAAACGCATGTTCCTCAGCACGACTGGGGCCCGCGGGGATATCACAAGAGTGGTGGGTGCATATCACAGCCTCCACTGCAGTGACCAAGGGGGCGTAACGGCCCGTGAGGGCTAGAACGTGACTTGAGCCAAAACGGCAACAGACAGACGATGCGATGTGGCCATGTATTTTACAAGCGGAGCTGGGCGCGAAACCAACCTGAGCACGAATGTCATTCCAAAGAGACTCTGGTATGTGATAATTCGGGCTGGGGGTCTCCTCCAGGGGCTTGTCTAAGCTGGTTGGGGTTGGGGTGATACACGCGCGCGGATTCGAAGCATAACTTTCTTACAGTGGCCAATCATCCTCTGGCCACGCGTCGAGGTCCTCTTCGCCCTCGCCGTCAGGTGCACCAAGAAAAGACCAGAAACCGCTAGGGGGGCTCTCTGGGGGCTCATTGGAAGGTACAGGTGCCAGGCGGTCTCCGAACATTGAACTCTACACCTCAGCCCTACGCTGACGAGGCAAAACTTGCTTAGCTTTACTGGCAGCCTTGGCCTGAGACGATTTCGAACCAGGCGTTGGGGTAGCTCTAGGTCTGGACACCTGCGGGAGCTTACCTGGCAGAGACAACATTCGGGTAACCAGCTGAGACCCTTGCGAATGCAACTGAACTGCCAAGCCTAAATGCGGCTTCCACGGGACATCCAAAACTGGTGAAAGTTTGCATGTACGCTCTGGCCGAACGACTACACAGTAAATCGTCAATATGGGACCCCTCGCGGCCAGAAGAGCACGCAACATCTATCGGAGTCTGAATGACTTGCCCCCCTACAGAATCGAAACAACCTGACCGAGCTAACAACTGAGGGCTCATGTTGAAGCCCCCCGGAACTACCCGGGGCACCTGTCGCCATGTAAAAAAGCGACCCTAGGCGGTGGAACCGAGCGATGTTTCGACTCGACATACCTACCTAAGAGTGCGCATAGAAGCACATCGCTGAAACTGAATAGCCTCGAAAATGGATGAGCGGGGACGAAGCCATCCCAGCGCGCATGACCCTTGGCGCGCACAGCTCGCCCGCTCTCACCTGCTAGGAGCTGATGTGCCTGAAGGTGTCCTCGCGCCAAGAGCCATTCACCCCCTCATTTGCCACCTGCTGACGTGACTGAGAAACGATTCTGGCCGAAGGGCGAGCTCTGTTGGCAACCAATCCGCGATGATTCAATCTAGCTTGTTTATCTCACTTCTTCAAGTTGGCCGTGGAGACGCGGGTTTCCACGAAGCCGAAGAAGTCGAAGTGGCGATTCTTGTCTGACTCTACGAAACGCCAGCACTTGTCCCCCATGGCAGTGACGTTGGCGAAACAAAGGAATTTGCAAGTGCGATGCTGCGCACTACCCTCACGATCTGGCTCGGGGCCAGGCGCGGCAGCCGCCGCCGCAGCCACCTGGGGCGCGGGGCCCTGCAGCGACGCCACAGGCGCTCCCGTGGCGGCAGCTGCCTCAGCTAGTCAAGCTGCCGCCCCCCCTGGTGGGCCGCCTGGCCCCTTGCCCGCGGGCGCTGCGTCGCCGCCCTTGCCCTTGCCGAAGGCCGCGCGCTGCGCCTCGAACTTGGCGGCCGAGATCCTGGCGGCGTACTCGGCGATCTGCCTGTTCTTTACAGACCCCCCGGGTGCGGCGGCAGCGCCCGCCTTCTCATCTACGGCGGCGGCGGCGGAAGCAGCCTCAGCAGCACTGTCTCCGCCGCCAGGGGCGGCCACGCCACCCTCGCCCTTGCGCCCCTTGGCCAAGCGGTTCTCGACGCCCCCCTTCAAAGCGGCCGCCTCTGACAACTTAGCCTTGACCCCCTCGCCCTTCGCAGCGAGCTGGTCTCGAACGCCGATGAGCTCGGCCCTGAGCTTCCTCAAGGTCTCGCGCTCCTCCTGCTTCAGCTCTGGCTCCTCTGCGTGCTCGAAGACAGTGTCGCACCGCGTGACCTGAACATCGGGGGCCGTGGAATCCACTCGGGCCTTCTCCTCGGTCTTGGGGGCAACACCTTTCACTTTAGCAAACCATGCCGATGCAACTTTCTTGACCTCCTCGGCCTGCGCTGAAACCTCAGCTGCTTTGATATCCTTCTCCTCCGTGTGCTGGGAGCCATGCGAAGTTTGAGAGCGTTCTTGGCGCGCATTGTGTATGCTTGTGATCTGCGTCCTTCCAAGCTCCCACTGCCTTGCGCGCCGACTCGATCGCCATGCCTGAGCTGGCGTCGGACACCGCGGTGTGCGTGTGTGTATGTGTGTGCGTGGGTGGGGTGGGGGGTCGACTGCGGGTGGATGGTCCTCTTCTGCAGCATAACACGGAGCTGCTCGTCGGCCGTGGTGGCCACGAATTGCTGGAGCGACGTGACCCCATCCACTGCGCTTGGCCGGGGAGCTTGGGCACCGCCCGCGACCTGTCCCATGTTGGGGTCATTCATGCGGGGCTTGTACGAACGAGCTTTGCGACCGCATTTGGAACGCATACTATCGTTGGGCGACAAGACACTGTTCCATTCGAAGCGGCCGCAAGCCTTGCATTGACTCCAGGGGCTCTGGTCTGACTGCGGAGACGGCGCCTTCGAAGCTACGCCCACGGCCGCAACTCTCTCTTTAGTCACCGCAAGTGGCGGCCAGGAAAAGAAACCAGCGCGTGCGCGATGGGCCCCAAGCGCCCCGCGACGGCAAGAGAGCGGCTCAGGCAACATGCTCGAGCCGAAGTGGCTTGAAAGGAGGAGGAGGAGGAGGAGGAGGAGGAGGAGGAGGAGGAGGAGGAGGAGGAGGAGAGGAGGAGGAGGAGGAGGAGGAGGCGGAGGGGAGGCGGAGGAGGAGGAGGAGGAGGAGGA
>CAUYUJ010002049.1:0-90000 GCA_963575745.1 Prorocentrum cordatum | reverse complement strand
GCTGGTCGACTGTCCGAGGCGGCAAGGGGGAGGGAGGACCCGGGATGACGGCAACACTTGGGCGGGGAGGGGGGGCCACGTCAGGGCGGGGGCGCGCTGCGGTCGCCACGGTGTGCGCGCGAGCACGAGCATGGTTGGGGCGGGGGCAGTCCAGGCCCCCCCCCCAATGCGATCGTTACCGTCACCCTGTGGCGGGGAAAGGGGATTTGTTCCGGGTAACGACCCCAGACATGCGACGTCATGATTTTCCCGGACAGCGTCCCCAGAAGTCCCGAACTGTTCGCTGGGACCAGTCTTTCATCCTGAACCGTTTTTTGACGGTCCCGAGGCCCGGCGAAGGCCTCCACAGCCCGAAGACGGCGAAAAACCTCCGTCCTGAATTTTCTACAACGCGAGCATGTATGGGACCCTTACGCGCCAGAGGACAACAACAACAACAACAACAACAACAACAACAACAACAACAACAACAACAACAACAACAACAACAACAACAACAACAACAACAACAACAACAATTACTAGCACGTGGGGACACTCCGTTCTCACCAGTGCCAGGGTTTTCATAGGAGGCGGGCAATACCCCCACTTTGTGGGGGGGCCGGTTCAAGCTCTACCAAATTTCCAAACGACTCTTCGCCACCACCCACACCCAGCTTCCCGCCCTATGACGTTCGGACACTTCACTTCGTGGCATGCGGACGACCGTGGCTACTATTCAGGGCCCCGCGGCCGACGACGACGGCGTGCGCGCGCGAAGAAAAAACGAATGTGTCCCGCATGGTATTATTTGACAGGGATGATGGCCCTGGCAGGTGCGCAACCGTTGTTGCAGAAGTTCGAAAAAGTTGCTCGCAAAAGCCCGTTTGACAGAAATGTTTAAAAGGTGTTGGGTTTCCTACGAATCCGCAAAGAGCGCGCGGGATGAAATTGTGACTTTTTTATAATAAAAAAAATGGTTTATTGATGTTTATATGTTAAAATCGTTACGAAAACTAAGGTTTTGGAAGGATTTCGTCTTGCGCGCGCGAATGTCCACTTTACCTTATTTTGTTGCAAGGGATTTTTGAAGTTTGGTTATGTTAGAACAAGAAATGTCCACTTTAGCTCATTTTTTGCAAGGGAAAGCGGGCCGTAACAAAACAACCGGATCCTGACCAACCCGTTTTGCCTGAGACTTCCTCACGAAAATGATGAAAATGTGGCTGCGGCCTAGGCGCGGCGGGGGGGCCGTGCACCAGGGGCCCCAACAATAATTATTCTTTAGAAGTAATAATGTTCAACAACAACAGCAGCAAGAACAACAACCACAACAACAACAGCAACAATCATTTAAGACTGGGGACACTGCGTTCTCACCAGTGCCAGGGTTTTCATAGGAGGCGGGCAATACCCCCACTTTGTGGGGGGGCCGGTTCAAGCCCTACCAAATTTCCATACGACTCTTCGCCACCACCCACACCCAGCTTCCCGCCCTATGACGTTCGGACACTTCACTTCGTGGCATGCGGACGACCGTGGCTACTATTCAGGGCCCCGCGGCCGACGACGACGGCGTGCGCGCGCGAAGAAAAAACGAATGTGTCCCGCATGGTATTATTTGACAGGGATGATGGCCCTGGCAGGTGCGCAACCGTTGTCGCAGAAGTTCGAAAAAGTTGCTCGCAAAAGCCCGTTTGACAGAAATGTTTAAAAAGTGTTGGGTTTCCTACGAATCCGCAAGAGCGCGCGGGATGAGATTTTGACAATTTTTTGTTGAAAAACCATTGGTTTTTTGATGTTTTTATGTTAAAATCGCTGCGAACACTAAGGTTTTGGAAGGATTTCGTCTTGCGCGCGCGAATGTCCACTTTACCTTATTTTTTGCAAGGGATTCTTGAAATTTGATTATATTAGAACAAGAAATGTCATTTTCTATTGTTTTTTGCAAGGGAAAGCGGATTACAACAAAACAACCGGATCCTGTACACACCCTCTTTTCTGAGGCTTCCTCACGAAAATGATGAAAATGTAGCTGCGGCCTAGGCGGCGCAGGGGGGGCGCGCACCAGGGGGCCCAACAATAATTATTCTTTAGAATAAATAATGTTCAACAAAAACAAAAACAAAAACAAAAACAAAACAGTATCCCTGCTCTTGCAGGCCCGACCCACCAGCGAGACCCGAGCGGCCCTCTGGAGGGACCGGGAAGCCTGGAAGAGCGCGGCGCGAATGGCGTAGCCGACGTGGTCCTCGGCCAGCGCCGATCCCGGCGGCCGCCCGGCCGGCAGGCGGACATCGACGGCGCCACGGAGACCCACGACCACCACCGCGACGACGACGACGACGACGACGACGACGACAACGACGACGACGACGACGACGACGAAGATCACGACCACGACCAAGACCACGACCACGACCACGACGGCCACGACGGCCACGACGGCGGCGAGGGGGACCAAGACTGTGCGCCCCGGCGGGGCGGGGAGGTCCTCATTGGCATCCTCGCCGGCCCTGTGCTGGAGCCGGAACGCGTCGTAGGCGGCCGCCTGCAGGGCGCCCCGATCACAGGCACGTGCCCCCTCCCCCCGGGGCTTGCACTGCGAGTCAAGCAGCCTTCGTAGACGAGTATATAAAGTACCAAGGTGTGCGCCGCCCGCGGGGTGCGCGATGTGTTGGGCCACCACCCGTGGGCTTGGGTCGCGCCATCCATGGGCTGCGCCAGTGGCAGCGCCATGGGGTGCGCAGTCCATCGGTTGCACCGTAGGATGCGGCATGGGTTCTGCCGTCCGTGGGGTTCGCCATATTTTTCCTCACCGGTTTTGCATTCGGCGGCCGAACACAGTATTGTTTTATATTGACTGTGCCATCACATCCACCTCGCCTAAGATCCGACGTTGGAAAAAACATGCTCCACCGCAGAAAACCACGCCCGGAGCCCCAAACCCCATCTTCCTGCGTCGTTTTTCGAGCCAGATCGATATGTGAAGGTCCCGGGACCCGAAATTGAGCGAAAACGCCCGTTGGTAAAAAAATGCGACGCCAGGATTTCAGGGTCCTATCAGCTGCCCCCCCTTCGTCCATTGCGCCACCACGCCCAGGTCGTCCCCCCTTCGCGCACCCCTCCCCCCCGCTCTGCGCTCCACACGAGGGGTTCCACTGTGGGCTCAGGGCCGGGCGGGGCCTGGCCCGTTTCCTCCCCTTGACCTAACCCCCCCTTTTCCTGGGGGGGGGGCCCGCGGAAACAAGGTTGACCAGGGGAGCAGGACAGGAGAGGAACAGAGTCGGCGGCGAACCCAAGGGAAGAAGTGAATCTCAGAACGCGGGAGAAGCCCCCGCCGCTTGCTGAGAAACCCTTCTGATCCTCCCCCGAGGACACAAGCTTTCGAGGGCTGCTGGGGGGCCAGCATAGAGGGCACCCGCCGCAGATTCGGATTAGACCTCGCCATCCTGGAGGGGCTGCGATTTGCAAAATTGTCGCCAGTTTCGAGGGCTGCTGGGGAGGCCAGCAGACTGGGGTCCCACCCAGACTCAGACTAGTCCTCGCCATCCCTGGGGACTGCGTTCTACGAAACGGCCGCCACTTTCGAAGGCTGTTGGGGAGGCCAGCGGAGTGTGGAACCACCCAGATTCAGATCAGACCTTGTCAACCCTGCGATATGCGAAAATGCCACCACTTTCGAGAGCTGCTGGGGTGTCCAGCGGAATGGGGCCCCACTCAGGCTCTGAGTAGACCTCGCCATCGCTGAAAGGTGTGCGATATGCGAAACGGTCGCCACTTTCGAGGGCTGTCGACGGGTCCAGCGAATGACGTCCTACGCAAAATCAAAGTCGACCTCGCAATCCCTGGGAGCTGCGATCTGCGAAACTGCCGCCAACTTCCAGGACTGTTAGGGGCTTCAGCGGGATGTGGCACCACCCAGATTCGGATTAGACCTCACCATCCCAAGGGGGGCTGCGATCTGCGAAACTGCCGCCACTTTCGAGGGCTGCTGGTGGGCTCCGCGGAGCGAGGCACCACCTCGAATCAGACTAGACCTCGCCAATCCTCGGGGGCTGCGATCTGCGGAACCGCCGCCACTCTCGAAGGCCGCTGGGGTCCAGCGGGGCGGTGTCGCGGGCCGCCCGCAGACTTGGCGGCGCGCCTTCGAGCGCTTAGCTCCCGCATTGAAAAATGCTAGAAGGAAGCACGGACGCTGGCAGGCGACCTGGGCCTCGCTCGCTGCCTGCACCAACTAGACGCAAGTTTAACCATGTTGTCGAGCGCCGCAGCGACATTGCGAAGGCAGCGCTGCACTTTTAACGAACTACCGACAAAAGCAACACTCTTCGGTCTCCTCCCGTCACTTTCGGCATCGTCCTCTGCCCCCTGACACCTTCCCGCTGCTGCTGCTGCCGCGCTAACGGTTCGGGCCCCCGCGCGCCCTTGTCCTGCCCTCCGTTCCCGCCCCCATGTATTCCTCAAGCCTGGGCACTTTCTCCTCCTCCTCCTTCTGTTGTTGTCCTGTGCACCGTGCCACGCGAGCACACCCCATGCAGCCTGCGCAGCCCACAACGGCGCCTGCGCTGTCCGTGTCCTGGCAAGTTGGGACCAACTCCCCTTGTCACTTGATGCACATGGGCTGGGCACGTCGCAGGATAGTTGAATCCCTATGACCATCCTCGCCCTCGTCATCCTCTGAGCGTCTGCCCTCTCGTTCTGCTGCTGGAGCCACGCAGGCACATCCCCAGGCGGACGGAGCACGCCTGGTCCACCGACAGCGTCGAGTAGGCCCCCTCCGCGCGCATCACGGGGCTGGCTGCGCCGAGCACGACGGCGAGCGCGGAGGAGAAACGCTGCGCCATACCTCCCGGCCGTAGGGGGAGGCAGGAGAGCCCGGGGTCGAATCGAGAAGTCGGACCGGCGACCGAAAAGAATCGGATCGGCAGGAAAGTAATCGGCAGCCAAGTCGAGAGGAGCCGAGTCGGCGGAAACTGGCGGGCTAGCAAGGCGTGCGAAACCGAAATCCAACTCGGAATCAAAATGGATCAAAGTCGAATCGAATCGATTCGGAGGAATCAACCTGAGCCCTGGGAGGACGTGGGGATCGGGGCTTCCCGACGACCCTGTAGCCTTCGGGCTCCACGAGGCCTGAACCTCCGCGGTGGGACTAGAGGAGCCAGAGCAGGAGGAGTGACGGGCGGGTGGAGGAAGAAGTGGAGCGGAGGGGGAGACGCTGGAGGGGGAGGAGGCGGAGGAGGAGGAGGAGGAGAGGAAGGAGGAGGAGGAGGAGGAGAAGCAGGAAGAAGACGGACGGACGGACGGACGGACGGACGCCACCTCAGAGAAGCTGTCCCGTCGAAGGGGATGGGCGCGCAACGCACGAAGCGCGCAGTACGACATGTGCACGAATCCGGATTCAGGATCATGCCATTGATGCTCGGACGGTAATTGGTACCAATTCTCTGGTGTAACATCTATTCCGAGGCTCTGCAAATACCAGCATATGTCATCAGACCACCGCCTGCGCGGCCTGTTCGGCGGCCTGCCTTTAGCTCGCTTGTCTGGGCTGGCGTCCCACATTGCAGAGGAGGGAGGGGAAAGGAGAGGAAGGGGAGGAGGCAGGCGGAGGAGAGAGAGGAGAAGGAGCATAAGTAAGTGAAGGAGAGTTGCGAGAGGAGTGAAGGGAGGGGGAGAAGGTGGAGGGGGAGGAAGAGGCAGGACAAGAAAGTAGAGAAACGAGCAAGAGGCAGGGAAAGGCAAAAAGAATGACGAGGGGAGAGGAAAACGGCGCGCCCATAGACGGCGGAACGAATGACAACATTGACTGCGGCCGAGGGAGCAGCATTATCTGGGTGAGGGTGGAGAAGACGTCTCCACATCCACTTTCTCTGAATCCCTGGCGAAGATCACCACACACTAGTGCGAGATAGATTTTGCCACGATCTGGCAAAGGGAGGAGGATGAGAAGAAGGGGGAGGCGGGACAAGGAAAAGGAGAGGAAGTAGGAGAACGAAAAAAACGGGGAGGAGGGGGAGCGGGAGAAGGGAGGGATGAGATGGGGGAGGAAAGTCAAAGGGGGAAAGGAGAAGGAGCAGGACGAGGTGGAGGTGAAGGTGGAGGATGAGGAGAATGGGGACGAGAAGAGGCGGGCGGGGAAGGAGGGCGTGGACACGGCGGTGCAGCGAGCGCACAGACGTCGACGTGGCCAGCCACTGCCGCACCCGCGGCACCCCCCTTCCTCAGCTTTGCCCTCCCCTCCCCACTCCTCTCCCTTCCCTTCCCCTCCCCCTCCTTCGCCATCACTTCCTCTCCCTTTTCCCGTCCCCCATTCCACCTTCCTTTTCCTCTTCCCCGTCCCATTCCTTCGCCATCCTCTCCCTTCCCTCCTGCCCTCCCCTCCCCCTCCGTCCTTCCCGCTCCCCCCCTTTCCCTCCGTCCCCCCCCCCCCCCCGTGGCCCCTCCCCCCCAGACCCTGCCCAGCTTCGGGCGAAAGGTCTGGACCCCGCGCCCCAGCCGCTCCCCAGCGATCGACCGCGCCCTCCACGAAGAGCGGGCTCCGCCCTCGGCGATCGCCGCCACTCGCTCCCACCGCCCGCCTCCGGACCAGCGACGCTCTCGGGGGCACTCCCCTGGGCGCCCCTGGTTGGAGGCCGTCCCTGCCCGCTCTCCTTCGTGCACGCAGTCGCCCGGGGAGCAGAGGAGCCACCCCCCCCCATGTGTAAGAGGCACCCCGACGAGCGAAGCCGTTCCGAAGACGCACCCAGGAGGAGGAATCGAGCAGGGCAGGGCTCTTCAGGGAACGCCCAGGGCCGTCGAGGAAGCGCAGATTGTCGGGGTCGGGGTGATTGTTCCGCCCTCGAGCTCCCCCCCCCCTCCGCCCCTTCCCTTGCCGCGCCTTCGAGGGGAAGCGACAGCGGGGGGCGTAGTTTGGACTTAAAGCGTAAGCGCCTTTGGCAAAGGCGGCTGGACAAACAGTCAGAGCCGAGCACGACAGGCGAAGACGGGACAAGGTGCAGCGCAGAAGAGAGAATGAAGCCGAAACGGCAAACATCTGAGGCGGTTGTGGAGAAATGCGTGCCGCATGCAGAATCACAGTGTAGCACGTCAAGACAAACATAGTATGGCAACTAGATTTTGGGCTGTTGTGCTGAACACTTCGAAATTAATGTTTCCGCCGCAAGTGGAAAGAACACCTAGTGAAATTCCAGGAAACATTCGTCGTCGTTTTGCCCCTCCAGATATTCCAGTAGACGGGAAAGCACGAATATAACAGCAGGCGAACTTGAACGCTTGACTTGTCGCCATATTGCATTTTCCCGAACTTGTGTATTGGCGTGGTGGCACGATCGCATGTCCGCATAGCCGCACACCTCGAGTTGAAATGTACATGTTTGGTTGCGCGCCTGCGTGCTTGCGCATGCGTGTTGCAGCGCTCTCCCATGATTGCGTGAATCCCGATTGGCGCGCCCATTCGCATGCGAGCTGGTGCAATCCGCCACCGTGCCCCCATGGCACTCTGAGCCGTGCTAGAATCTCAAGTGTTGTCTGGTAGGACTTGTGTAATCAATATTATGAAGGACCCCCCCCTCTGGGCCCACCCTGGTCGCGTGCACCCGCCATGTTCCCGGGGGGGTCCCTTGGGCGGCCATGGCGCCTCCCTGGAGTATCCCAAGACTTCCACGACTGCCCAGGAGGCCCCCAAGACGGTCCAAGACGGCACCGAATCCAAGAACGATCGTTCGAAGACGCCCAAGAAGGCAACAAGATGGCGCAAGAGGCCCCCAGCGCGTCACAAGGGGACAAGGGGACTCCAAGAGCTTGCCCCAAGAGGCAAAAATATTGATGTCCCCGCTGTTTTTGAAGGATTTGGGCGTTTTCGCGTTTTCGCCTTTTCGGCCGTACGACGCTCCAAACCGGCCCAAGAGGCCCCAAGACCACCCCAAACGGCCCAAGAGACCTCAGGACCCCAAGACGGCCTAAGAGCGCCCCAAGACGCAAAACGGCCCCAAAGGGGCCCCAGAAAGGGAACACAAACAGAAAATCCGAGCCCCCCGCCCCAAGGGGCCCCCAGGAGGCCCCAAGAGGCCCCCAAGAGGCCCGAGGCCCCAACAGGCCACCAAGAGGCCCCAAGACGGGCCTCAAGAGGCTTCAAGACTGCATCCAAGAGGCACTCGAGAGGCCTCCCACGAGATTCCAACGCACATCCACTCGGCTTAGACGTGCCGCAGGCAGCTGAATATATATATATATATATATATATATATATATACACACACACACAAACATATACAGATATAGATATATAGATATTCCTCTTCCTATATGTTTACAAGCCCGGGCGGGGGGGAAACCCATCCCCCCCCCAAAAAAAAACCGGACTCCCGGGATCTGGGGCTTTGGGAACCTCCGGACGAGCCTCGAAGCGGGCCCCAGGCCTCGCAGGGCGTTTTGCGAAGCCTTCCCAGCACACCTAGGGCGATCAGGGGGGTCATCGGAGACGTCCCAGAGACCCCCAAGACAGCACAAGAGCGCTCCAAGAGTGACCGACGTGACCTCAAGATGGCCCAAGAGGCCTCCAGGACGGCCCCAAAGAGGCCTCCAAGAGCACTCCCAAGAAGGCCTCCCGAAGCCAAAATCATTGCTGTTTTGTTGGATTTTGGTGTAGTCTGCGGTTCTCCTCTATTTGGCTTCCCGACGCTCCAAGACGGCTGTCTTCTGAAGCCGCCTGGGGGGCTCCAAAATCGCCCCACAAACATACGAAAGGGCTTCCACGCAGTCCAAGAGAGCCCCAAAACTGCACAACACGGGTCCAAGATGGCCCTCAGAGAGCCCCATGGCGGCCCAAGATGGCCCAAAGACACCCTCCGAAGAATTCCGAAGCGTGACCCGGTCGTTCAGGGAGACGGCGGTTGGAGGCAGGGTGGCCCGAGGAAGCCCCTGGAGGCCCCCAGAATACGCCCAGGAGGCCTCCATGAGGCCTTAAGAAAGCCTTCTCCTAGGAGGAGCCTCCGCAAAAAAAAGCTGAGGAAGATGGGGAGTGCGCGCAAGGATACAAGACTGCAGTGGCGCTTCGCGCCATGCACCTTGGTCCTTGAAGTTTGGTATGCAGGCGGCATGGCAGCAAGGTCAAGCCGACAATTTAGCGATAACTCCTGATTGCCTCCTCTGGCATTCCCGCTATAATGATGTTATTCGTTATCCTTCCCCCATGCTTATTGTTCCATATTTTCGCCATACCCTGCGCATTCCCCCCATCCTCCTCAGCTCTTTTTTGCGGAGGCTCCTCCTTGGAGAGCCTCCAGGGGCCTCACAAAAGTTGTTTCAAGCTTTCTTAACGCCTTCTGGAGGCCTCCTGGGCGCATTCTGGGGGCCTCTGGGGGCTTCCTCGGGCCACCCTGCCTCCAACCGCCGTCTCCCTGAACGACCGGGTCACGCTTCGGAATTCTTCGGAGGGTGTCTTTGGGCCATCTTGGGCCGCCATGGGGCTCTCTGAGGGCCATCTTGGACCCGTGTTGTGCCGTTTGGGGCTCTCTTGGACTGCCTGGAAGCCCGTTCGGATGGTTGTGGGGCGATCTGGGAGCATCCCAGGCGGCTTCGGACGCCCAGAAGACCGCCGTCTTGGAGCGTCGGGAAGCCGAAAAGAGGAGAACCCCAAAATTCACCAATAACCCGCAGAAAATCAATCATTTTTGCCTCAAGGGGCCTTCTTGGGAGTGCTCTTGGAGGCCTCTTTGGGGCCGTCCTGGAGGCCTCTTGGGCCATCTTGAGGTCACGTCGGTCACTCTTGGAGCGCTCTCGTGCTGTATTGGGGGTCTCTGGGACGTCTCCGATGACCCCCTGATCGCCCTAAGTGTGCTGGGAAGGCTTGGCAAAACGCCCTGCGAGGCCCGGTGGCCGCTTCGAGCCCCGTCTGGAGGGCCCCAAAGCCCCAGGTCCCGGGAGTCAGGTTTTGGGGGGGGGATGGGTTTCCCCCCGCCCGGGTTTATAAAAATATAGGAAGAGGAATAGGTATATATATACACATATACATATACATATACATATACATATACATATACATATACATATGCATATAAATATACATATACATATGTATATATGAATATATATATATATATATATATATATATATATATATATATACAAATGTATATATTTATGTATATACATATATGTATATACAGATCTCTCTATATATATACACATATATATAACACGCTTCCATGCCCAAATCCATAAAACGAACCGGGAAGTCACCATCCAGATCGCGACCTGACACAAGCCAAACTAACGGAATGGAAATCGGGCAGCTGCGTTACGTCCACCTGGGCATACGCGTTAAATTTCCGGCGCAACCAGGCGCGCACGCACTGCTGCCGATTCCCCGTCCAAAGGCACAGTACAAGCAGCCAATTGGCACTGGCGATCTTGGCCCCAAGCTGCTTTGCTTCTGACCGAGCGATGTGTTTCTCACCCTCGAAAGCACCGTTTCGTCGCGTCCTTCTCGACGCTGCCTTCGCACACCCTCCGTGTGTCCAGTTCCACCCAAGCTTTAGGCAAGAAATGCCCCTTGCCCCGGCCCATGGGCGGCGCGGCTGGCTGGGGGCGACGAGCGGCCGAAGCAGCCGGGCGAGAGCGATGTGTTCGAGATGGCCATCGGATGGGAAGCTGCGCATCGGCAGACGCAGTACCGGGCCACGCGCGCGCGAAAGAGAAGCGGCAGACGCAATAGGAGATCACATGAGCACGCTGCAGGTAACCAGCAGCAGCGCTGGACACTGCCTAGGCAGCAGGCGCCCGCCGCACCGCGGCACGCGAGCGCGACTGGCGGCAAACCTGTCTGCGAAAAACGGGATCGCGCAGGACGGGATGGCCACGATGGAGGGCGCGAGATTTCACCCGCGCGAGCTCGAGGCCCCCAATGCAGACTGGCGCACGAATGCGGCTCGCGAAGCGCACGGGCTCGGCTATCACCGCTGCCATGTGATGCCGCGCTGCGTCTCCGTCGAGTTTGATAATCTCCATGAGAACAGTGGCGTTGCCCAGGGAGTCTCGCAGATTGCAGCGCACAAGTGCCCGTGGAAGTTCAACGCAAATGAAGGAGAGGCTGGCCGTCGAGTGCATCGCAAGCGCGCTGTGACGAGATGCCAATTTCCCTGTGCCAGAGCGTGTTCGCACAGTGCAGACCGCGTAGAGACTCGGCATGCACGCAGCTACGACGACGCTGTCACAAACATGGGCCCCTGAGATTGGTGGCAGCACCTGCATGTGATGCTCAGCCGCGCTCAGCGTGGCCCATCGCGTTCTCGCGCACGACCTGACTCCATGGGACATCCTGGCGAAGGGGCCCGCCTGCGCACGTTAGCGACGGATTTCGCCGACTCGAGGCGACGGCACTGGGAAACTTCGCGGGCGCCCGGCCGAGGGCGAAGGAGCACGGGCGGGGCGTCGGGGGCGGCCCCATGGAAGAGAGCGGCGCGGCGGGCGCGGCGCGGCGGGCGCGGCGCGGAGCGCGCGGGCCACCACGGCGACGGCGCTGCAACGCCTTTGAGCTCGGAGACCACGCCGCCTGCGGCGCCTCGGGCATCGCCGCCGGGCGCGCGCTCGGGCGCCGGCTCTGCTCGGTGCGCCGGCGGCGTCGACGGGCCGGCTTCGAGGGCGCCGCCGGCGCCGCTCCCGCGGATGCAACGCCGGCTCCTGCGGCGGATGCGCAGACGCTGCTGCCCGCGACGCTGCTGCGCCAAGGCCCTTCGGAGCTGGCGAGGCCAGCGGCGGCACGCACTGCGCCAGGCGCAGGTTCTGCTGGGCACGGCATGAGCGGCGGCCGCGGCGAGGGCGCAACGGCGGCCCAGGTGGGCCAACGCACGGCGGCCACGGCGCTGGGAAGCACGGAGCGACGCCCCGGGCTGCGGCTGGGACGTCGCCCACTGGCCGAACCTGCTCCGATCTTTGCCGCCGGGCTTGGACCTCTGCGCAGAGGCCGCGCAGCCTCCCAGGAGGAGGTGTTTCGAGAGCTGCAAGGGCGTTAATTTCGGTGGTCGGGGCATCCGCAACTTGGGATCGACGCGTGGGGGGTCAGTGTTGATGGTTTCACGAAGTTCCAGCGCGCGAACCCGGCCTTCTCTCGAGATCGTCCTGAGGTAGAAGCTGAGGTGAACCAACGTGCTTTGACGACAGGCACGCCAGCCCAGTCCCTTTACGGGACTCCAGGTAGGGACTTGGAATCTGAATCGAGCTAGCTCTACTAACTTCTGTGGTAAGGAGATCCCGAGGGCTTCGAAGATAAGGGGATCGCTCTTCGGCTTGCAGGAGACACAGAATCTAGTTGGGGGTAAATTCGACTCAGCTCTTACTAGACTACGCTTGGGTTCTAGATCCAGCAGATGTTCAAAGTGCGCTATTATTTTCCCCCTATCCTAAGATGGGGTTATTGTTGTTACTTGGACGCCTCCTACTCCTCCTCCTTATTATCCTTCTTCTCCTTCTCCTCCCCTCTCCTCCTCATACCCAGACTTACTCATACACAGACTGACTCACACTCAGACTTACTCATACCCAGACTTACACACAAAATTACTCTTACTCAGACCTATTCATACTCAGACCTACTCCTACTCAGACTTACTCATGGCGAGACTCACGCACGCCCCGTTCGCGGCCGTTTTGTGGGGATGTCTCTAGCGGTTTGCCTGTTTTCGGTCCCAGCATCGTTCGCTTTCGGAGCAGGTTGCGAGGATGTCTCGAGCGAGGCGCTGGATTTAGCTCCCCCTGAGGAGAGCTGCCAGGGGTTATCTCACGGTCCCGTTCGCGGCCGTTTTGCGGGGATGTCTCCAACGGTCTGCCTGTTCCCCATATCAAAAGAGATGGGGTTCTTGTTATTGGCGGACCGCGCCGGAGGAACAGAGAAAGAACAGAACACCACCTCACCTCCTCTCACTCAGACTCCCTCATCACTCAGACTCAGTCAGTCACTCAGACTCACTCATCACTCAGACCCACTCATCACTCAGACTCACTCATCACTCAGACCCACTCCTCACTCGGACTCAGTCATGACTCAGACTCATCACTCATCACTCAGACTCACTCATCACTCAGACTCACTCATCACTCAGACTCACTCATCATTCAGACTCACTCGTACTTGTACTCTTGCATTCCGTACGCTCACTCAGGTCCACTCATCGCATGACTCACACACACACTGATGTTGAGGATGTGTCAGGCGATTCTGTAGCTTCAGCACTCCTAAGGGGAGCGGCGGGGGGGTATTTCCCTCGGCCCCTTTCGCGGATTTTTGTGGGGATGTCTCAGGCGGTTTGGCCATTTTCTCTTCCAACATGTTTCGTTTTCAGAGCAGTTTGCGAGGATGTCTCAGGCGATTCGCTGGTTTCTGCACTTAAGGGGGGCGGCGGGGGTGCATTTCCCTCGGCCCCTTTCGCGGATTTTCCCCATATCCTAAATATGGGGTTCTTGTTATTGGTGGACCGCGCCGGAGGGGAACACAGACGAGAACACACCACTCCTCTCACTCAGACCCACTCATCAGACCCACTCATCACTCGGACTCAGTCATGACTCAGACTCATCACTCATCACTCAGACTCACTCATCCCTCAGACTCACTCATCACTCAGACTCACTCATCACTCAGACTCACTCGTACTTGCACTCACACATTCACTACACTCACTCAGGTCCACTCATCGGATGACTCACACACACTGATGTTGAGGATGTGTCAGGCGATTCTGTGGCTTCAGCACTCCAATGGGGAGCGGCGGGGGGGCATTTCCCTCGGCCCCTTTTCGCGGATTGTTGTGGGGGTGTCTCAGGCGGTTTGGCCATTTTCTCTTCCAACATGTTTCGCTTTCGGAGCAGTTCGCGAGGATGTCTCAGGCGATTCGCTGGTTTCAGCACTCCTAAGGGGAGCGGCGGGGATGTATTTCCCTCGGCCCCTTTCGCGGGATTTCGTGGGGATGTCTCAAGCGGTTTTGCCTTTTTCTCCTCCAACATGTTTCGCTTTCGGAGCAGATGTGGAGGATGTCTCAGGCGATTCGCTGGTTTCAGCGCTCCTAAGGGGAGCGGCGGGGGGGCATTTCCCTCGGCCCCTTTTCGGGGATTTTTGTGGGGATGTCTCAGGCGGTTTGGCCATGTTCCCCCTATCCTAAGCATGGGGTTCTTGTTATTGGCGGACCGCGCCGCAGGAGAACACAGACGAGAACACACCACTCCTCTCACTCAGACCCACTCACTCATCACGCAGGCTCACTCATCAATCAGACTCACTCATCACTCAGACTCACTCATCACTCAGACCCACTCATCACTCAGACTCACTCATCACTCAGACTCACTCATCACTCAGACTCCAGCATGACTCAGACCCACTCATCACTCGGACACAGTCGTGACTCAGACTCATCACTCATCACTCAGACTCACTCATCACTCAGACTCACTCATCACTCAGACTCACTCATCACTCAGACTCACTCGTACTTGTACTCATACATTCACTACACTCACTCAGGTCCACTCATCGGGTGACTCACACACACTGATGTTGAGGATGTGCCAGGCGATTCTGGGAGCGGCGGGGGGGCATTTCCCTCGGCCCCTTTCGCGGATTTGCGCGGGGATGCCTCAGGCGGTTCGGCCATTTTCTCTTCCAACATGTGTCCAACATGTTTCGTTTTCGGAGCGGTCTGCGAGGATGTCTCAGGCGATTCGCGGGTTTCAGCACTCCTAAGGGGAGCGGCGGGGACGTATTTCCCTCGGCCCCTTTCGCAAGATTGTGTGGGGATGTCTCAAGCGGTTTTGCCTTTTTCTCCTCCAACATGTTTCGCTTTCGGAGCAGATTTGGAGGATGTCTCAGGCGATTCGCTGGTTTCAGCACTCCTAAGGTGAGCGGCGGGAGGGTATTTCCCACGGCCCCTTTCGCGGATTTTTGCGGGGATGACTCAGGCGGTTGGGCCATTTTCCCCATATCCTAAGTATGGGGTTCTTGTTATTGGCGGACCGCGCCGGAGGAGAACACAGACGAGAACACACCACTCCTCTCACTCAGACCCACCCAGACTCACTCATCACGCGGACTCTCTCATCACTCAGACTCACTCATCACTCAGACTTACTCATCACTCAGACTCACTCATCGCTCAGACTCACTCATCACTCAGACTCACTCATCACTCAGACTCAGGCATGACTCAGACCCACTCATCACTCGGACTCAGTCATGACTCAGACACATCACTCATCACTCAGAATCACTCATCACTCAGACTCACTCATCACTCAGACTCACTCATCACTCAGACTCACTCGTACTTGCACTCACACATTCACTACACTCACTCAAGTCCACTCATCGGATGACTCACACACACTGATGTTGAGGATGTGTCAGGCGATTCTGTGGCTTCAGCACTCCAATGGGGAGCGGCGGGGGGGGCATTTCCCTCGGCCCCTTTCGCGGGATTGTTGTGGGGGTGTCTCAGGCGGTTTGGCCATTTTCTCTTCCAACATGTTTCGCTTTCGGAGCAGTTTGCGAGGATGTCTCAGGCGATTCGCTGGTTCCAGCACTCCTACGGGGAGCGGCGGGGGGGCATTTCCCTCGGCCCCTGATTTTGTAGGGATGTCTCAAGCGGTTTTGCCTTTTTCTCCTCCACCATGTTTCGCTTTCGGAGCAGATTTGGAGGATGTCTCAAGCGATTCGCTGGTTTCAGTACTCTAAGGGGAGCGGCGGGGGGGTATTTCACTCGGCCCCTTTCGCGGGATGTTGTGGGGATGTCTCAGGCGGTGTGGCCATTTTCTCTTCAAACATGTTTCGTTTTCGGAGCAGATTGGGAGGGCGTTCGCGACCAGTTTGCGGGGATGTCTCCGCGGTTTGGCCGTCATGATGCTGGGCATTGTCGTTTTCGGAACAGTTTTGGGAGGATGTCTCAGGCGATTTGCTGGTTTCAGCACTCTCAAGGAGGAGAAGGAGGAGGAGGAGGAAGAGAAGGAGGAGGAGGAGGAGGAGGAAGAGAAGGAGGAGAAGGAGGAGGAGGAAGAGGACGAGGAGGAGGAGGAGGAGAAGGAGGACAGCATGAACACGATAGGAGCAGAAGCAGGAAGGGGAAGATGATGATGACGAGGAGGAGGAGGAGGAGGACGTTGGCAACTCGAATAGCCAGGGCCAGACGATCGAGGTTCGATGTTCCAAGGCTCTAGGTTTACTCAAACGCTTCCGCCTCACTCTCCTGCGCTCTCGCTTCTCCTTCACTCTTCTGCATTCATACTCACTCATACTCAGACTCAGTCACACGCAGGCTCACTCGCACTTAGACTCGCTCATATCCTTACTTAAACTTACTCACACTCAGACTCACGCTCAGAACCACTCATACTCAGACTCGCTCCTGCTCAGACTCATCATCCTTCGGTCCGCTCAAACGCAGACCGACTCACACTCTGACTGCCTCACATCCATACCCAATCGCACTCGGCCCACTCGCACTCAGATTCATTAACACACACTTTTTCTCACACTCAGATCCACTCAAGCCCAGACTCACTCATGCTCAGACTCATCATTCTACGATCCGCTCAATCACAGACTGGCTCACACTCAGATTCGTCCATACTCAGACCCACTCGCACACAGACGCACTCGCGCTCATATTTACTCACACGCATACCCAATTCAACCCAGGCTCAATCGCACCCAGATTAACTCACACTCAGAATCAGACGCTCTCAGATTTGTTCCACATATCCTAATGATGGGGTTCTTGTTAATGGCGGACCGCGCCGGAGGAACACAGGAACACCCTCAGTTCCTCTGACTCACTCATCACTCAGACTCACTCATCACTCGGACTCAGTCAAGACTCAGACTCATCACTCATCACTCAGACTCACTCATCACTCAGGCTCACTCATCACTCAGACTCACTCATCACTCAGACTCACTCGTACGTGTACTCATACATTCACTACACTCACTCATGTCCACTCATCGGATGACTCACACACACACACTGATGTCGAGGATGTCTCAGGCGATTCGCTCGTCTCAGCACTCTAAGGGGAGCGGCGGGGGGGTATCTCACGGGGTCCCGTTCGCGGAATGTTGCGGGGATGTCTCGAGCGGTTTGCCTGTTGTCTGTCCCAACATCCTTCGCTTTCAGAGCAGATTTGGAGGATGTCTCGAGCGAGGCGCTCATTTTCACGTTCCTAAGGGGAGGCATTGCACTCGGCCCCTTTCGCGGAATTTTGCGGGGATGTCTCGAGCGGTTTGCCTGTTTCCTGTCCCAACCTCCTTCGCTCTCGGAGCAGATTTGGAGGATGTCTCGAGCGAGGCGCTCATTTTCGCGTTCCTAAAGGGGGGGCGGCGGGGGGGCATTGCACTCGGCCCCTTTTCGCGGGATTTTGCGGGGATGTTTCGAGCGGCTTGCCTGTTTTCCGTGCCAACATCCTTCGCTTTCGGAGCAGATTTGGAGGATGTCTCGAGCGAGGCGCTCATTTTCAGCCAGGAATACGAATACTTTCGCAGACCTAGCTCGAGTAGCAGACGAGTTCAGACTTCTCGATGCAACAGATAAACGCGCCTGGGGATACTGGCACTGCAGCTTTTCTGAACCTTGAGTTAAGTACAGAAAACCAACAGCACTTCTCAAAATGACTCGAAGAATACGAATAGTTTTGCGGACCTAGCTCGAGTAGCAGACCGGATTCAGGCCTCTGCATGCAACAGACGAACGCGACTGATGATTATATTTCTGTAAGCACCAGCTCTGTAGCTTTCCCGAATCTCGAGTTAAGTACCGGGAACCGTTAACGCGTGTCATGATGACTCGGAACACAGTCGGTTGCTGCAAGTCTTTCGATTGGAATATTCCAGCTACGGACCTGAGAATTGAACTGGCAGACGCGGCATAACCCGCTACACGTGAAAACAATATCAGTTCTTAAAACGACATTTCAAATTTGGCACAAAGATACAACAACCGACCCACAGTTACCACCCTGCGCCCGAATTCCTCTTAGCTCATCTTGCCGAAGAGCCCCATGAGGTACTCTTAAGCTTCCAGCAACTGGGATCCGGCGGTAGACCGTCAACCGAGAGCCTCGTAGAGCTGTTCTCGCGCGGCCCTGCTCGAAACACACGGAAAAAGCTTTCTCAAGCGTGAAGAAAAAAGCAAGCAAAATACTTTTTTTTTCATTTTGCATCCAACGTCGGTTCCAGGAAGTGTTTTGATAGTGATGCTGCAGCTACGGACCTGAGAATTTCCACTGGCAGACGCGGCATAACCAACTACATGTGAGAAGAAGACCAGTTCTCAAAACGAACTTTCATTTTTTTGCGCAGTAGAGAACACCGACAGCGTCTGTAAGGAGAGCTTGAAGAATACAAATAGCTTCGTGGACCTAGCTCGATTACAAGACCGAGTTCAGACCTCTCGATGCGAGAAAAGAACGAGCCGGGTAAGTAATACTGGATCGGTTCATGTGCGTACCAGCTCTGTAGCTCTTCTGAATTTTCAGTTAAATACAGAAAACCGAGAGGACTTGTCAAAATGACTCGAAGGATACAAATAGTTTTGCGAACCTAGCTCGAATATGAGACCGACTTCAGACCTCTGGATGCAAGAGAAGAACGCGCCTGATGATTCCGAATAGGTTTCTAAGTATGAGCTCAGTAGCTTTCCCGAATCTCGAGTGCAGCACCGAAAACCGTTAACGCGTGTCAGGATGACTCGGAACAGAGTCGGTTGCTGCAAGTCTTTTGATAGTAATATTGCATCTACGGACCTGAGAATTTTCACTGGCAGACGCGGCATAACCCACTAGACGTGGAAAAATACCAGCTCTTAAAACAAATCTTGAAATCTTGCACAAAGGTACAAAAATGGACCCAAAGTTATCACATTGCCTCTTAAGGTCGGGTTTGCCAACTGGCTCCACCCTGCGCCCGAATTCCTCTTAGCTCATCTTGTCGAAGAGCTCTACGAGGTACTAGCTAAGGGAAGCTCTACGAGTTACTAGCTCCACCCCGCGCCGGAATTCCTCTAGCTCATCGATAAAGATGGAAGCCGGCGGTAAACCGTCAACCTGGCTACCGCCGGGAACCTCGTATGAGCTCTTTTCTTGCACGGAGCTCCTCGGAACACATGAAGGAAGCTTCTGGAGCGAGACCCGAAAAAACTCGAAAAAACATGCTTTTCTGTTTTTATCCAACGTCGGTTGCTCCAAGTGTTTTGGTAGTAATACTGTACCTACGGGCCTGAGAATTTTACAGCCGCGCGCGCCATAACCCACTACAGGTGCGGAAAATCTGCTTTCTCAAAATAAATGGTTGAATATCTTTCACATCTTAGCGAAACCGACCCAAAGTCGTCACATCTTCTTTTCTGGTCGGGTCGACCAACTAGCTCCACCCCGCGCCGGAATTCCTCTAGCTCATCGATGACGAAGAGCTCTACGAGGTAAACTGGGAGCCGGCGCTAAACCGTCAACCAGGTTACCGCCGGGAGCCTCGTAGAGCTCTTTTCTCGCGCGACACTGATCGGAACACATGGGGGAAGCTTTCTCACGCGTGAGCTCAAGAGCTTGAAAAATTACGTTTTTCGGTTTTCATCGAAAGTAGGTTCCTTCAAGTGTTTTGATAGTACTGCAGCTACAGACCTGAGAATTTCACTGGCGGCCGCGGCATAACCCACTACAGATGAAAAAATACGGGCTCTCAAAATAAATGTTCAAATCAACTCTCTTCACAGGCGCTGTTGCTATTCTGTACTTAACTCGAGCTGTAGCAGAGGTACAGAGCTGGCAGAACCCGATCCAGAATCATCAGGGGCGTTCGGCTGAAGCATTTAGAGCTCTAAAAAGAGTCTGCAACTCGAGCTAGGTCCGTAAAACTAATCGTACGCGACCGATTTTTTCGAACTCATGGTGAAATGTTCCACTTAACTCGAGCTGCAGATGAGCTTGAGAGCTCTCCCGCACAGAAATCAGAAGTAAATCATGAGTCGGGATAGTCTGCAGTATCTAGGCGCTTGGCTTGGGTCTGTTATGAGCGCAGACGCCGCACCACTAGTCATTTTCTGATATTTTTCTGGTGATGAAATTCGTTTCCTGGTTTGAATTCGAAATGCAGATAAGCTTGAGAGTTCTTAGGCTTTGCAATGGGATTAATCATTATGCGCGCTATTTGAAAGTGTAGATCGGGCTGAAAAACTTTTCGTTCTCTGCAAATTCTTTTGACATAATAAGAGGAATTCGGGCACAGGGTGAAGCTAGTTGGCAGATCCGACCTTAACAGACAATATGGTGACTTGGGGTCGGTTTGGCTGAGATGTGAAAGATATTTAACACTTCATGTTGAGAAACCATATCTTTCTCACGTGTGTCTGCCAGTCCAATTCTCAGGTCCGTAGATGCAATCTTACTATCAAGGGAACCGACGTCGGATGAAAACGCAAAAAACGCACTGGCGCCGGCGGTGAACCGTCAACCTGGTCTGCGAGTCTGCGCTGGCCGATTCGAGCTCCCTGGAGAGCAGGCCAGGACACAGAGAACCTAAACAGCGAAGCTGCAAAGATTAAAGCAGAGATGCATCAAACAGCGAAGCTGTACAGAAATTCACAAGACTGCAAGTACACGAGAAAACAACTAACAATATAATGACTGAAGCAATGCAGGCCGTAGATATGGAAGCAAAGCTAGAAGCAGTGAGAGACCATGCAGTAACCACTGGTTTATACAGCGATTACCGTCTCAACACCACTGAGACAAACACGAAACTAAGAGAACTAAAATAGCGAGTGCACTTCAAAGCAATGCGAGACCATGCAGTAACCACATATAGCGATTACCGTCTCAGCACCACTGGAAGACCATGCACGTGAAACACAACGTCGAAATGTGGACTAACGAATTAAACGCGCAACATACAGAGTGAGCCTAGACACCCACCACTACTTAGAGCGAATGCGGGCTCTTATCCGAACAAAGTGAAGACCAGGCGAAGCTCTTATTCAACACACGTGCACGCACGACAACACACACAGGCATGAATAAAGGCAACGCAATGACAAATCACAATAGTTCTAACTCGAAGTATGTGGAAATCAAATGCAATGAGTTCTGAAATTCACTCGAGGCGACGTATGACCTCAATATCAAAGACATCAAAATCAAGTACAATGAATTCTGAACTTCACTCGAGGCGAAATATGAAATCGGATGCCCAAAGACCTCAATACCCAGATACTCCGATGTCACAAAACTGTCAAAGTACTGAAGAAACTCGAAACTGCAACTAGAATCAAAACTGGATACGTGCTGAGAGCAACTCGTACAAGATAACAAATGCAACGAGTACAATCACAAGCGGCCTGGAAGTGCAAGCTGACAACGCAACAAGAACAAACAAGCGGTCTGATGTACCAGATAACAAGTGCAGCAAGTACAATCAAAGCAAGCGGCCTATGCACCTGCTCCAATAGGAGCTGTCTCACTTGACACCACAGAGAAGCCTGGCACCTATCGTCTGTAGGCCCACGGAGAGGAGGCTGTCGCAGCCGACGAAGTACCCCAAGATATGGGACGGCCCGTACACGAGATGTACAGTGGAGTACGGTACGTGTGTGCACAGAAAACCTGTCCGCACAATGCGGCTCGAGGAGACCCCCGACGGGCCAGGCCGCCGCTGAGCTCCCCGAGGAGGGACAGCAGCAACCTGGTCACCGCCGGGAACCTCGTAGAGCTCCTTCCACGCGTGAGAGTGCTCAGAGTCGAAAGAGAGAGAGCTTCTGGCTTCTGGAGGCATTTCTCGAAAAATTGAACATTGATTTTTTCATGTCGAGATGAAGTTGGTTCCGCCAAGTGTTTTGATAGTGAATGTGCGCCTACAGAGCTCATATCAAGACGCAGAGGCCCTCATAGTCGTTCACAGGTGTGAAAAAATTGCTTCCTCAAAATGAATTGTCAAATATCTTTCAAATCTCAGCAAAACCACCCAAAGTCACCACATTGTCCGCCCGGGCCGGGTCGACCAACTAGCTCCACCCCGCGCTGGAATTCCTCTAGCTCATCGACGCCGAAGAGCTCTACTGGCGCCGGCGGTGAACCGTCAACCTGGCCACCGCCGGGAACCTCGTAGAGCTCCTTGCACTGGTGAGAGTGCTCAGAATCGGAGAAGAGTCATAAAACAAAGATTTTCCTAAAATTTGGATTTTTCGATGTTCATATTAGCTCGGTTCCGGGAAGTCAACTCTTAATAGAATACATCGGGAGAGCTCAGCTGCTGTCAGAGAGAAGTTTATATGCCAATGCTCGGCATAAAAATCTGCTGTCTCAAAATAAACGATCAAATATATTTTAAATCTTACCCAAACCGACCGAAAGTTGTCACATTGTCCGTTCTGGCCGGGTCGACCAACTAGCTCCACCCCGCGCCGGAATTTCTCTAGCTCATCGATGACGAAGAGCTCTACGAGGTACGAGGTATTTGTTCGAGCTTTTTTCTTCGCGCTTGAGAAAAGCTTTTCCCATGTGTTTCAAGCAGCGCCGCGCGAGAAAAGAGCTCTACGAGGCCCCCGGCGGTTACCTGTTTGACGGTTTACCGCCGGATGCCAGTTCGGGCGCAGGGTGGAGCTAGCAACTAGGAGCCGGCGGTAAACCGTCAACCAGGTTACCGCCGGGACCCTCGTAGAGCTCTAGAGAGACCAAACCAGTTCCCAGACAACAAGAGGAAACCGTTTGTGGATATGAGCTTGAAAACTGAAGAACAAAATTTTGGAGTTTTTGCACAACGTCGTCTCCCCCTAGTCTTTTCATCGAAATAATGTAGCTACAGCCCTGAGAATTGCACCATCGAACGCACCGTGCTCCAATGCAGAGAATAAAAATTTGGAATTCCAAAACGAATTTCAAAAATCTCTTACAATCTTCGGAAAACCGACCCCAGGACACCAAATTGTCCGCCCGGGCCGGGTCGGTCAACTGGCGCCGGCGGTGAACCGTCAACCTGGTCACCGCCGGGAACCTCGTAGAGCTCCTTGCACTTGTAAAAGTGCTCAGAATCGAAGTAGAGTAATAAATCAAGATTTTCATAAAATCTTGATTTAAAGATTTTTTCGATGTTCATATTAGCTCGGTTCCTGGAAGTCAACTCATGATACAATGCATCGGGGAAGCTGAGCTGCTCTCAGATTGAAGCTTATGTGCAAATGCTCAGCGTAAAAATGTGCTTTCCCAAACTAAATGGCAAAACCGACCAAAAATTATCACTGGGCGTCGGCGGTAAACCGTCAACCTTTCTTACCGCCGGGGGACTCGTAGAGCTTCCTGGCCATATATTATGTCCAAAGAATTAGCAGAGAACGATAGTTTTTCTGCCCGAGCGCTGATAGCAGACTGATCTCAGGCGTCTAGTGATATCCCATTGCTGCGCTGAACAGTTTTTTAGCTCAACTGCGTGTAGGAAATACCATTAGGGAGAAAATAGCAGAGTACGAATCCGTGTTTGGCGTCTGCGCCCACAACAGACCCAAACCAAGCGTCTAGATGCTTCACGCCTCATGATGTCCTTCTGCTTTTTCAGCTGAAGAGCTCTCGAGCTGCTCTGCAGCTCGAGTTCAGTGAAGAAATTCACCAAGATTCTGAAAAAAATATCGGTCGAATACGAATAGTTTTGTGAACCTAGCTCGGGTAGCAGACCGAGTTCAGACCTCTCGATGCAACAGACGACGCTCCTAATGCTGCTGGATCGGTTTCTGTGCGCACCAGCTCTGTAGCTCTCCTAGAGCCCGAATTCAATACAGAAAATGGACAACATCAGTCAAGATGACTCGAAGAATACGAATAGTTTTGCGGACCTAGCCCGAGTAGCAGACCCAGTTCAGACCTCTGGATGCAACAGACGGACGGGCCTGATGATTCCGAATCAGTTTCTGTGCGTATGAGCTCTGTAGCTATCCTAGAGCAGCTTCGCGAACCTAGCTCGAGTAACAGACCGATTTCAGACCTCTGGATGCAACAGACGAACGCGCCTGATTATTCTGCATCAGTTTCTGTGCGTATCAGCTCTGTAGCTGCCGTAAAGCTCGAGTTCAGTACAGAAAACCGACAGCTTCTGTCGAGATGACTCGAGCGATACGAATTGTTTTGCGGACTTAGCTCGAGTAGCAGACCGATTTCAAACCTCTGCATGCGACAGGCGGACGCGCCTGATGTCTCCGAATCTGTTTCTGTAATAATCAGCCCTATAGCCCCCCTACAGAAAACCGACAGCACCTCTCCAGATGACTCCAATGATACGAATAGTTTCGCGGACCTAGCTCGAGCAGCAGACCGAGTCAGACCTATGGATGCAACAGACAAACGCGCGTGATGATTCTGAATCAGTTTCTGTAAGTATCAGCTCTGTAGCTGTCCTACAGCTCGAGTTAAATACAAAAAAAACGACAACGCCTGTCAAGATGACTCGAAACGGCCGATCCCGCCGGGATGCTTTTTGGAAGTAAAAGGTACCCGATCGAGCGGAGATTGAGACGGCGAGCGGCAATAAGATCGAATATCACGGGAGAAAATACTAGAGCTCAAACGAATTGACGAATTTCGAGAAGGAAATTTTCAACCGACCAAAAGTCATCTAAAGGTCCGTCGAGATTTTTCTTGCCAACTAGCTCTCCAGCGCCCCGGAATTATGGGATCCGGCGGTAAACCGTCAACCAGGTAACCGCCGGGAGCCTCGTAGAGCTCTTTTCTCGCGCGGCGCTGCTCGGAACACACGGAAAAAGCTTTCTCAATCGTGAAGAAAAAAGCTAAAAAAAAAATACGTTTTTCCCGTTTTCATCCAGCGTCGGTTCCCGTGATAGTAACATTGCATCTGCGGACCTGAGAATTGGACTGGCAGACACACGCGAAAATATATTTGTTCTTCTGATTTCTGTGCGGGAGAGCTGTCAAGCTCATCTGCAACAAAGTTCATATGCCAATACTCGGCGTAAAAATCTGATTTCTTGAAATAAACTGGGCGCCGGCGGTAAACCGTCAACCTTTCTTACCGCCGGGAGACTCGTAGAGCTTCCTTTCCATATATGATGTCCAGAGAAGTAGCAGGGGACGAATATTTTTTCAGTCCGAGCGCTGATAGCAGACTGATCTCAGGCGTCTAGACACGATTGCCGCTGATAATTCCCTTCCCATTGTTGTGCTGAACAGATCCAGCCAAGCGGCGCCTCATGTTTTCCATCTCATTTATGTGCCAAAGAGCTCTCAAGTCAGTGAAGAATTTCACCGTCATTTCGAAGAAAAATCGGTCCAATACGAATAGTTTTGCGACCTAGGTCGAGTCGCAGACTGAGTTCAGAGCTCTGGATGCTTCAGAGGAACGCGTCTGTGATTCTGAATCGATTATGTGTGCGCACAAGCTCTGTAGCTAGGCTAAAGCTCGAGTTAAGTACAGAACACCGACAGCGCCTGTTTAGAGAACTCGAAGAGTACAAATGGTTTCGCGGACCTGGTTGGAGTAGCAGACCTAGTTCAGACCTCTCGATGAAAGAGACAAGCGCGCCTGATGATTCTGAATATGTTTCTGTGTGTACTAGCTCCAAAGCTTTTCTACAGCCCGAGTTAAGTACCGAAAACCGGCAGCACCTGTCAAGATGACTCGAATAATACGAATAGTTTCGCGGACATAGCTCCAGTAGCAGACCGAGTTCAGACCTCTGGATGTAACTAACGAACAAGCCTGGTGATTCTGAATCGGTTACGTATGCGTATCAGCTTGTAGCTCCTCAGCTAGAATTAAACACCGAAAATCGACAGTATCCGCAAACACAATTCGTATTATACGAATAGTTTCGCGACCTAGCTCGAGTAGTAGAAAATCTGATTTCTTAAAATAAATGGTCACATATCTTTCGAATCTTAGCCAAACCGACCACTTGGTAGCGTCCAAAACCCAGAGAGCGAAGAGACCCTCGGGAACGAGAAATTTTCCCTGGGGAGCTCTGGGGGGCTCTCCAGAAGCGCTTCTCAAGCGCTGCCAGGCACGCTTCCACGCGTGCCTGCACGCGTGCAGGCAGGCGTGGACGCGTGCCGGAACCTCTCCGGGACCCGCTGCCGGGACCTGTTGTTGTCTAAAACCGGATAGCCAAGCGAGAGACGTGCGCGCGCGGGTCTCGTCGCGCAAGCGCCACCCGGGGCCTTGCTCCCGGCGCCGCGCGCGCCCCCTCGTTCGCCTTAGACTGGTCCGCACGCGGTCTGCGCATGCAGCGCGGCCAAATGCATACCTCGTAGAGCTCCTCGGCAAGATGAGCTAAGAAAAATTCGGGCGCAGGGTGGAGCTAGTACCTCGTAGAGTTCTTCGGCATCGATCAGCTAGAGGAATTCCGGCGCGGGGTGAGGCTAGTTGGCCGACCCGGCCCGGGCGGACAAAGTGATGACTTTCGGTCGGTCTTGCGAAGATACCTCGTAGAGCTCTTCGGCATCGATGAGCTAGAGGAATTCCGGCGCGGGGTGGAGCTAGTTGGTCGACCCGACGAGAAGAGACAACGTGACAACTTTGGATCGATTTTCCTAGAATTTGGAAGAGATTTGACAATTCATTTTCAGAAACCAAATTTTTCGCACCTGTAGTGGGTTATGCCGCGTCTGCCAGTCAAATTCTCAGGTCCGTAGGTGCAGTATTACTATCAAAACACTTGGAGCAACAGTCTTTGGATAAAGAACATAAAAACGTGATTGTTCGAGTTTTTCGGGTCTTGCTCCAGAGGCTTCCTTTATGTGTACCGAGGAGCGCCGTGCGAGAAAAGAGCTCTACGAGGGCCCCGGCGGTAACCTGGTTGACGGTTTAGCGCCGGTTCCATTTGAAAGATATTTGAAAATTCATTTTGAGAAAGCAGATTTTTACGCCGAGCATTGGCATATAAACTTTGTTCCCTCAGCAGCTCAGCGCTCTAGAGCCAGTTTTAGTACCAGTTAACTTCCGGGAACCGACTTCATGTTGATTCCAAAAAATCTCAATTTGACGTTTTTCTAGAAAAGCTCCCAGAAGCTCTCCGCTTCGATTCTGAGCTTTCTTACGGGTGCAAGGAGCTCTACGAGGTTCCCGGCGGTGACCAGGTTGACGGTTCACCGCCGGCGCCAGTTGGCCGACCCGACCTTAAGAGACAATGTGGTGACTTGGGGTCGGTGTTTCTATCTTTGTGTAAAATTTGAAAGGTCGTCTTAAGAACAGGTATGTTTCCCACCTGTAGTGGGTTATGCCGCGTCTGCCAGTCAAATTCTCAGGTCCGTAGATGCAATATTACTATCAAAAAACTTGAGGGAACCGACTCTGTTCCGAGTCATCCTGACACGCGTTCACGGTTTTCGGTACTTAACTCGAGATTAAGGAGAGCTACAGAGCTGATACTTACAGAGACCGATTCAGATTGATCAGGCACGCTCGTCTGTTGCATCCAGAGGTCTGAACTCGATCTGCTACTCGAGCTAGGTCCGCAAAACTATTCGTATTCTTCGAATGATTTCGACAAGTGCTGTCGGTTTTCTGTACTTCACTCACGATTTAGAGGAGCTACAGAGCTGCTACGCACATGCACTGATTCAGTATCACCAGGCACGTTTGTCTGTTGCATCGAGAGGTCTGCACTCGGTCTGCTACTCGAGCTAGGCGACACTATTCGTATTTCTCAAGTTCTCTTTACAGGCGCTCTTGGCATTATGTGCTTTACTCGAGCTGTAAGAGCTAGCGGGCTGGTGCGTACAGAAACCGATTCAGAATCATCAGAGGCGTTCGGCTGAAGCATTTAGAGCTCTGAACAGAGTCTGCTACTCGAGCTAGGTCCGCAAAACTATTCGTATGCGACCGATTTGTTCGAACCGATGGTGAAATGTTTCACTTAACTCGAGCTGCAGATGAGCTCGAGAGCTCTCCCGTACATAAATCAGAAGAAAAAATATTCTCACGTGTATCTGCCAGTCCAATTCTCAGGTCCGCAGATGCAATGTTACTATCACGGGAACCGACGTTGGATGAAAACGGAAAAAATATGTTCTAGCTTTTTCCTTCACAATTGAAAAAGCTTTTCCGGTGTGTTCCGAGCAGCGCCGCGCGAGAAAAGAGCTCTACGAGGCTCCCGGCGGTTATCTCGTTGACGGTTTACCGCCGGATCCCAGTCCTACACGTGCGCGGAGGCGCTGGAAACCGAGCGAGGCTGAGCTCGACGGTCGCCCTAAAGCGCCCATGAAGGGCTGAGAGCGACGCTTCCGCGCGCGCCGGCACGCGTGGGGGCTCGCCGCCCGGGAAGCTTCGCGAGGCTTCTGGAGCACGTTCTACGGGAACGCATTGGAACAGGCGATCCGGGACACGCTGCCGGGGAGCCACAGAAGGGAACGTGGAGCGGTGATCGGAGGGGTGCGGCGACGCACGCGCACCCGCCGGCTTCTCTTCTGCTAACCCTATCTAGCCCAAGAGGCTATCCGGGAACAAACGAAATTATGCGGGGATCCTGGACCAGCGAACATGGGCTGCTGGCAGGCACCACCATCGTCCGGTGTCTAATCTAAAACCCTATAGCTCTCAGAGAGCTCTCCGGGAAAAAGTTATCATTTTGTCCGCCCCAGCCGGATGGGCCAACTAGCTCCACCCCGCGCCGGAATTCCTCTTGCTCATCGATGCCGAAGAGCTCTACGAGGTACTAGCTCCAACCCGCGCCAGAATTCCTCCAGCTTATCGATGCCGAAGAGCTCTACGAGGTACTTGCTGCACCCCGCGCCGAAATTCCTCTAGCTCATCGATGCCGAAAAGCTCTACGAGGTACTCGTAGAGCTCCCCTTAGCTATTTGCTGGAAGATTAAGCGTACCTCGTAAAGCTCTTCGGCATCGATGAGCTAGAGGACAGGGAGCCGGCGGTAAACCGTCAACCAGGTTAACGCCGGAAGCCTCGTAGAGCTCCGTTCTCGCGCGGCGCTGATCGGTCGAGTTCAGTCCAGAAAACGAATTCCATCACCTCAAAAATAACAGAGTATGACTAGCTGTTTGCCGTCTACGCTTACAGAAGAGCCAAGCCAAGCGTCTAGATACTTCAGACTAGCGCGCCTCGCGATTTTCTTTTGATTTAAGTGCGGAAGAGCTCTGAAGCTCATCTTCAGCTCAAGTTAAGTGAAAATTTACCATCATGAAAAAAACGGTCGAATACGAATAGTTTTGCGGACCTAGCTCCAGTAGCAGACTGAGTTCAGGCTCTAGATGCTTGAGACCTACGCGCCTGGTGATTCTGGATCGATTACGTGGGCGCAACAGCTTTGTAGCCCCTCTAAAGCTCGAGTTAAGTACACAAAGCCAACAGCACCTGTCAAGATGACTCGAAGAAGACAAACTGGTTTGTGGACGTAGCTCGAGACGCAGACCGATTTCGGAACTTTAGATGCAAGAGACGAACGCGCCTTATGATTCCGAATCGATTCGTGTGCGTTCCAGCTCAGTAGCTCTCCTACAGCCCCAGTGAAGTACAGAAACCAACAGCATCTGTCAAGATCACTCGTATAATACGAATAGTTTAGCGGATCTAGCTCAAGTAGCAGACCGAGCTCAGACCTCCCGATGGGACAGACGAACGCGCCCGATCATTCTAAATCGGTTTCTGTAAGTATCAGATCTGTAGCTTTCCTATCTCTCGAGTTAAATACAGAAAACCATGAACGCGTGTCAAGATGACTCGAAACGGTCGACGGTTCCCTCGAGTCTGTTGATAGTAATATTGGAGCTACAGACCTGAGAATTTCACAGCCGCGCGCGCAATAACCCACTACAGGTGGGAAAAATACCTGTTCTTAAAACGAACTTTCAAATTTTACACAAAGACCGAAAAACTGACCCAAAGTAACCACATTGTCTCTTAAGGTCGAGTCTGCCAACTAGCTCCACCCTGCGCCCGAATTCCTCTGAGCTCATCTTGCCGAAGAGCTCTACGAGGTACTTCCGGCTCGGGGTGCAGCTAGTAACTTGTAGAGCTTCCCTCAGCTAGTTGCTGGAAGCTTAAGAGTAATTCCGGGGCGCTGGAGAGCTAGTTGGCAAGAAAAATCTCGACTGACCTTTTGGTGACTTTTGGTCGATTGAAAATTACTCGTAGAGCTTCTACTAGCTAGTTGCTGGAAGCTTAAGAGTAGCTCGTAGAGCTTCCCTGAGCTAGTTGCTGGAAGCTGAAGAGAAATTCCGGGGCGCTGGAGAGCGAGTAACTCGTAGAGCTTCCCTTAGCTAGTTGCTGCAAGCTTCAGAGTAATTCCGGGGCGCTCGAGAGCTAGTACCTCGTAGAGCTCTTCGTTATCGATGAGCTAAAAAGAATTCCGGCGCGGGGTGGAGCTAGTCGGTCGAGCCGACCAGAAGAGACAATGTGACAACTCTTGGTTTTTGCTAAGATTTGAAAGATATTCCCGGAGAGCTCTCTGAGAGCGAGAGGGTTTTAGATTAGAAGCCGGACGGTGGTGGTGCCCGCCAGCAGCCCATCTCCGCCGCTCCACGATCCTCGCAACAGCTCTCCCGTCCCGGCAGCTGGTCCAGGAGCGCTTCCGGCACGCGTCCACGCGTGCCTGCACGCGTGCAGGCACGCGCGGAAGCGTTCCTGGCAGCGCTTCAGAAGCGCTGCAGGGGAGCCCCCGGAGCTGTGAATGACAGCTTTTCCAGAGCGTACAGCAACGTTGGGAAGCTTTCCAGCGGCCCCAGAGCTCCGTCTCGCGAGATTTCCAACGTCTCCACGCACGCTGAGCCGCGTGCGTGTGCTGTGTTTCTGCGAGTGCCTCTTCGCTCTCCAGGTTTTGGACGCTACCAAGTTCCCGGAAAGCTCTGAGAGCTAGAGGGTTTTAGATTAGGAGCCGGACGGTGGTGGTGCCTGCCAGCAGCCCATCTCCCCCGCCCCACGATCCTCGCAGCAGTTAGCCCGTCCCGGCAGCTCGTCCGGGAGCGCTTCGGGCACGCGTCCACGAGTGCATGCACGCGCGCAGGCACGCGTGGAAGCGTTCCTGGCAGCGCTTCGGAAGCGCTGCAGGGGAGCCCCCGGAGCTGTGAAGGACAGCTTTTCCAGAGCGTACAGCAACTGGGCGCCAGCGGTAAACCGTCAACCTTTCTTACCGCCGAGGGACTCGTAGAGCTTCCTTTCCATGTATTATCTCCAAAGAAGTAGCAGGGGACGAATATTTGTTCAGTCCGAGCGCTGATAGCAGACCGATCTCAGGCGTCTAGATACTATTGCTGCTGATAATTCCCTTCCCATTGTTGTGCTGAACAGATCGAGTCGAGCGGCGCCTCAGGATTTCCATCTCATTGATGTGCCAAAGAGCTCCAAGTTAGGTGAAGAAATTCACCCTCATTTCGAAGAGAAATTAGTCCAATACGAATAGTTTTGCGACCTAGCTCGGGTCGCAGACTGAGTTGAGAGCTCTGGGTGCTTCAGACAAACGCGCCTGTGATTCTGAATAGATAATGTGTGCGTACAAGCTCTGTAGCTATGCTGAAGCTCGAGTTAAGTACAGAACACCGACAGCGCTTGTTTAGAGAACTCGAAGAATACAAATGGTTTCGCGGACCTGGCTCCGAGTAGCAGACCTAGTTCGGACCTCTGGATGCAACAGACAAGCCCGCCTGATGATTCTGAATCGGTTTATGTGAGTACCAGCTCTAAAGCGTTTCTACAGCCCGAGTTAAGTACAGAAAACCGACAGCACCTGTTAAGATGACTCGAAGAATACGAATAGTTTCGCGGAAGTTCAGACCCCTAGATGCTGGAGACAGACGCGCCTGATGATTATGAATCGGTTTCTGTGAATACGAGCTCTTTAGCTCTCCTACAGCCCGAGTTGTGTACAGAAAACCGACAGCACCTGTCAAGATGACTCGAAGAATACGAATAATTTCGCTGACCTAGCTCGAGCAGCAGACCGAGTTTAGACCTCTAGATGCAACAGACAAACGCGTCTGATGATTCTAAGAGGGTTCCTGGTATTATCAGCTCTGTAGCTGCTCTGAAGCTCGAGTTCAGTACAAAAAACGTCAACGCGTATCAAGATGACTCGAAACGGCCGATCCCGCCGCAACGCTTTCTGGCAGTAAAAGGTACCCGATCGAGCTAAGATCAAGACGGCAACGGAATGAGATCGAATATGGTGGGAAAAAATACTAGACCTCTAACGAGTGTTTGAATTTCGAGAACAAAACTGGGCGCCGGCGGTAAACCTTCAACCTTGCTACCGCCGGGGGACTCGTTGAGCTTCCTGGCCAAATAAGATGTCCAAAAAATTGTAGAGAACGAATAGTTTTTCAGCCCGAGCGATTTCAGACCTCTCGATGCAACAGCCGAACGCCCCTGATACTTCAGGACCTCGTTTTCAATGCGTACCAGGTCGTTGCTCTCCTACAGCCCAAGTTCAATACAGGAAAGGGCAACATCTGCCACGGTGCTTTGAAGAACACGAATAGTTTTACGGACCGAGCCCGAGTAGCAAACCCAGTCCAGGCTGGATGCAGCAGACGAACGCGCACGATGATATCGAATCCATTTCTGTGCGTATCAGCTCTATAGCTTTCCTACAGCCCGAGTTACGTGCGAAAATCACTCGAACAATACGAATAGTTTCGCGAACCTAGCTGGAGTAGCAGACCGAGTTGAGACCTCTGAATGCGACAGGCGGACGCGGCTGATGTTTCAGAATCGATTCCTGTGATTATCAGCCCTGTAGCCCCCTACAGCCCGAGTTAAGTGCAGAAAACCGACGGCACCTCCCAAGATGACTCGAACATTACGAATAGTTTCGCGGACCTAGCTCGGGCAGCAGACCGAGTTGAGAGCTCTGAATTCAACAGACAACCGCGCGTCATTATTCTGAATCGGTTTCTGTAAGTATGAGCTCTGTAGCTGTCCTACAGCTCGAATTAAATACAAAAAAAACCGACAACGCGTGTCAAGATGACTCGAAACGGCCGATCCCGCCGCAACGCTTTTTGACAATAAAAAGTACCCGATCGAGCTAAGATCAAGATGGCGAGCGAAAATAAGATCGAGTGTGGTAGAGAAAAATACGAGAGCTCTAACGAATGGTTGAATTTCGAGAACACAAATTTTAACCGACCCAAAATCAGCAAAAGGTCCGTCGAGATTGTTCTAGCCAACTAGCTCTCCAGCCGACCAAAGTCAGTCGAGATTGTTCTTGCCCACTAGCTTTGCAGCGCCCCGGAATTACTCTTAAGCTTCCAACTAGCTGAAAAAAACTCTACAAGTTACATTGAAGCTTTCCAGCGGCTCCAGAGCTCCGTCTCGCGAGATTTCCAACGTTTTCACGCACGCTGAGCCGCGCGCGTGCGCTGTGTTTCTGCGAGCGCCTCTTTGCTCTCCGGGTTTTGGACGCAAGTTCCCGGAGAGCTCTCTGAGAGCGAGAGGGTTTTAGATGGGAACCAGCGGTAAACTGGCGCCGGCGGTGAACTGTGAACCTGGTCACCGCCCGCTCGTAGAGCTCCTTCCACACATAAGAGTGCTCAGAATCGAAGCAGAGAACTTCGCAGTAGATTTTCTTCAAATCTTTAATTTTCGATTTGTTTTTCAATGTGAGGTCAGGTCCCTGGCTTCGCCGCGAAGAACTTGTCGACCGAATGCGCTAAGAATTCGAGAGTTAACTTATTTATGCAGAGCTCTGCTCTGCGCAATCATCAGCCAAAACCAATCGTTAGAGCTCCAAAATTGGAAAGAGAGTCATAAAATAAAGATTTTCTGAAAATCTTCATGTTTGATTGGCTCGGTTCCGGGAAGTCAACTCTTAATGAAACACATCGGCAGAGCTGATCTGCTGTCAGAGAGAAATTCATATGGGCATGCTTAGCGCGAAAAACTGCTCTCAAAATAAATGGTTAAATATATCGTAGCAAAACCGACGACCTAAAGTCACTACTTTGCACGCCCGGGCCGGGTCGACCAACTAGCTCCACTCCGCGCCGGAATTCCTCTAGCTCATCGATGCCGAAGAGCTCCACGAGGTACTGGGAACCGGCCGTAAACCGTCAACCAGGTTGCCGCCGGGAACCTCGTAGAGCTCTTTTCTTGCACAGCGCTCGGGAATACACGAAGGGAGCTGCTGAAGCGAGAGCCGAAACTCGAAAAATAACAATTCTTTTGTTCTCATTCAAAGTCCGTTCCTCCAAATGTGTTTTATAGAAATACTGCACCTACAGACCTCAGAATTTGACGGCAGACGCGGCATAACCGACTCCGCTTCCTCCCTCCCTGCCTGGTCACCGAAAAAGCTTATCAGATGACTCAGAAAACGCATTTTTTCGTGTCGATACAAAGTCGGTTCCTCGAAGTGCTTCATAGTAATACTGCCCCTACAGCCATAAAAAATTCACCAGCAGGTCCGCCATAGCTTACTACAGGAAATAAAAAAATCCCAGTTCTGAAAACGAACGAATTTGAAAAATCCATATAAAGTGAGAGAAAACCGGCCCCAGGTTACCAGATCCTCTCTCGTTCGAATTCCTGTTCGCCGAAGAACTCTACGAGGTATTTCGCCAACAAGCTTCATGTGTCGCCGAATTCCTGTAGCTCTGTTACTACCAGAGCTCTACAAGGCAGGGTCAACCTGGTTACCGCCGGAAATCTCGTAGAGCTCTTGTCTTGCACGGCGATCCTCGGAAGACATGAAGAGAACCTTCTGTCTTTACTGGCAGCGTCCAAAATCTGACCTGAAGAGCTCTGGGGAGCTCCCCTGAAGCGCTCCGAAAGAGCTGCCAGGCCTCCAGGCGTGCCCGCACGCGTGCAGGCACGCGCGGGCGCGTGCCGGAAGCGCTCCCGGACCCGCTGCGACGTTTTCCGGGCCCCTCCGGGGATTCTGGAGCGGCGAAGATGGGCTGCTGGCAGGCACCACCATCGTCCGGCTTCCAATCTAAAACCCTCTAGATCTCAGAGAGCTCCCCGGAAATCTAACGTCGGTTGCTGCAAGTGTTTCGATCATAAAAATGCCCCTCAGGAATTCCACTGGCAGAGCTCTCTGAGAGCTAGAGAGCTTTAGATTAGAAGCGGGACGGTGGTGTTGCCTGCCAGGAGCTTCTCCACGGCTGTCCACGGTCCTCGCAGCAACTCGCCCGTGCCGGCAGCCCGTCAGCACGCGTCCACGCGTGCCTGCACGCGTGCAGGCTCGCGTGCAGGCGTGCCTGGCAGCGCTTTCCAAGCGCTTCAGGAGAGCCCCCCAGAGCTCTCCAGGACAAACTGGGCGCCGGCGGTAAACCGTCAACCTTTCTTACCGCCGGGAGACTCGTAGAGCTTCCTTTCCATATATTATGTCCACAGAAGTAGCAGGGGACGAATATTTTGTCAGTCGGAGCGCTGATAGGAGACTCATCTCAGGCCATTGCCGCTGATAATTCCCTTTCCATTGTTGTGCTGAACAGATCGAGCCAAGCGGCGCCTCATGATTTCCATTTCATTTATGTCCCAAAGAGCTCTTCAGTTAGGTGAAGAAATTCACCGTTATTTCGAAGAAAAATCGGTCCAACACAAAGAGTTTTGCGACCTAGCTCGAGTCGCAGACCGAGTTCAGTTCAGCAAACACGCCTGTGATTCTGAATCGGTTATGTGTGCGTACAAGCCCTGTGGCTATGCTGAAGCTCGAGTTAAGCACAAACACCGACAGCGCCTGTTTAGAGAATTCGAGGAATACAGATGGTTTCCCGGACCTGGCTCGAGTAGCAGCTAGTTCGGACCTCTCGATGCAACAGACAAGCGCGCCTGATGATTCTGAATCGGTTTCTGTAAGTACCAGCTCTAAAGCATTACTACAGCCCGAATTGAGTACTGAGAGCCGACAGCACCTGTCAAGATGGCTCGAAGAATACTAATAGTTTCGCGGACCTAGCTCGAGTAGCAGACCCAGTTCAGACCTCTGGAGGTAACTAACGAGCGCGCCTGATGATCCGAATCGGTAACATATGCGCATCAGCTCTGTAGCTCCTGCACAGCTCGAATTAAATAGCGAAAATCGACAGTATCCGCCAATGAAATTCGTAGAATACGAACAGTTTCGTGACCTAGCTCGAGTAGTAGACCGAGTTCAGACCCCTAGATGCTAGAGATAGACGCACCTGATGATTACGAATCAGTTTCTGTGAATATCAGCTCTATAGCTCTTCTACAGCCCGAGTTAAGTACGGAAAACCGACAGCACCTCTCGAGATGACTCGAATAATCAAATAGTTTCGCTGACCTAGCTCGGGCAGCAGACCGAGTTCAGATCTAGATGCAACTAACGAGCGCGCCTGATGATTCCGAATCGGCTTCTGTAAGTATCCGCTCTGTAGCTGCTCTACAGCTCGAGTTAAGTACAAAACACCGTCAACGAGTGTCAAGATGACTCGAAACGACCGATCCCGCCGCAACGAGTTTTGGCAGTAAAAGGTAGCCGATCGAGCTGAGATCAAGATGGCGAGCGGTAATCAGATCGAATATGGTGGGGAAAAATACTAAAGCTCAAACGAATGGTTGAATTTCGAGAACAAAATGTTCAACCGACCAAAATCACCAAAAGGTTCGTCGAGATTTTTCTTGCCCACTAGCTCTCGAACGCCCCGGAACTGGCACCGGCGGTAAACCGTCAACCTGGTCACCGCCGTGAACCTCGTAGAACGCGTCAGAGTGCTCGGAGCCGAAGAAGAGAGGTTCTGGAGGCATTTCTCAAAAAATGAACCTTCATTTTTTTAATGTCGACATAGAGTTGGTTCCGCCAAGTGTTTTCATAGTGAAAATGCGCCCACAGAGCTCATATTAAGATGCAGAGGCCCTCACATTCGTGTACAGGTGCGTAAAATCTGGTTTCTCCAAATGAATGGTTGGATATCTTTCAAATCTTAAACCGATCCAAAGTTGCCACATTGTTCTTTCTGGCGGGATCGATCAACTAGCTCCACCCGCCGGAATTCCTCTAGCTCATCGATGTCGAAGAGCTCTACGAGGTAAAACTCTTAAGCTTTCAGCAACTAGCGAAGGGGAGCTACGAATGGGATCCGGCGGTAAGCCGTCAAGAAGAAACCCTCGGGTACGGAGAATAATACCTCGTAGAGCTCTTCGGCAAGATGAGCTAAGAGGAACTCGGGCGCAGGGTGGAGCTAGTTGGCCGACCAGACCTTAAGAGACAATGTGACGACTTGGGGTCGGTTTTTCTATCTTTGTGCAAAATTTGATTTTTTGGGGGGGAACAAGTATTTTTCCCATCTGTAGCGGGTTATGCCGCGCATGCCAGTCAAATTGTCAGGTCCGTAGCTGCAATATTACTATCAAAAGACTTGAGGGAACCGTCGGCTGTTTCGAGTCATCTTGACACGCGTTGACGGTTTACTGTACTTAACTCGAGATTTAGAACAGCTACAGAGCCGATACTTACAGAAGCCGATTTAGAATCATCAGGCGCGTTCGTCCGTTCCATCGAGAGATCCCTACTCGATCTAGATCCGCGAAACTATTCGTATTATATGAGTCATTTTGACGAGTATTGTCGGTTTCCCTTAACTGAAGATTTGGAAGAGCTACAGAGCTGGTACGGATATTAACCGATCCAGTATCACCCATCGCGTTCTTTTCTCGATCGAGCTAGGTCCACGAAACGAAAATGCAAAATGAAAGAAAAAAAAAAAAAAAAAAAAAAAAAAAAAAAAAAAAAAAAAAAAAAAAAAAAAAAAAAAAAAAAAAAAAAAAAAAAAAAAAAAAAAAAAAAAAAAAAACGATGTTTTTCTTCACGCTTGAGAAAGCTTCTTTCGTGTGCTTCGAGCAGCGCCGCCCGAGAACAAAGCTCTGCGAGGCTGCCGGCTGTTATCTGGGCTCTCCGGGTTTTCGGCGCTCTCAAGTTCCCGGAGAGCTCTTGCAAAGCTATAGGGTTTTAGACTGGGCGCCGGCGGTAAACCGTCAACCTGGCTACCGCCGGGGACCTCGTAGAGCTCTTTTCTCCCAGCTCCTCGGAACATGCGAAGCAAAGCGAGCCAAAAACTATAAAAACTGCTGCATACAAATAGTTTTGCGGACTTGGCTCGAGAAGCAGACTCTGTTCAGAGTTCTAGATGCTTCAGCCAAACGCCCTTGATGATTCTATATCGGTTTCTGTGCGTACCAGCTCTGTAGCTGTGCCACAGCTAGAGTTAAGTGCAGAATACCGACAGCCGAATTTGAGAAATAAGAATAGTGACGTGGACGTAGCTCGAGTAGCAGAACGAGTTCAGGCCTCTCGATGCAACAGACGCACGCGCCTGGTGATTCTGAATCGTTTCATGTGCGCACCAGCTCTGTAGCTCCTCTGAATCTTAAGATGACTCGAAACACACAAATAGTTTCACGGACCTAGCTCGAGTAGCAGACCGAGTTCAGGCCTCTGCATGCAACAGACGAACGCGCCTGATGATTATGAATCGGTTTCTGTAAGCATCAGCTCTGTAGCTCTCCGAAATCTCGAGTTAAGTACAGAAACCGGGAAAGCGTGTCAAGATGACTCGGAACGCAGCTAATTCCTGCAAGTCTTTTGATAGTAATATTGCAGCTACGGACCTGACAATTTAACTGGCAGACGCGGCATAACCCACTACACGTGAGAAAAATACCAGTTCTGAAAATGAATTGTCAAATATCTTTCAAATACTAGCAAAACCGACCCAAAGTCATCACACTGGCACCGGCGGTGAACCGTCAACCTGGTCACCGCCGGGAACCTCGTAGAGCTCCTTCTACGCGCGAGAGTGCTCAGAGTCGAAGAAGAGAGCTTCTGGAGGCATTTCTCAACAAAAAAAAAAAAAAAAAAAAAAAAAAAAAAAATGTTTTTCATGTCGACATGAGGTTGGTTTCGCCAAGTGTTTTGATAGTGAGAGTGTGCCTACAGAGCTCATATTAAGACGCAGAGGCCCTCACAGTCGTCTACAGGTGCGAAAAATCTGGTTTCCCAAAATGAATTGTCAAATATCTTTCAAATCTTGGCAAAACCGACTAAAAGTTATCACATCTTCTTTTTTGGATGGATCGACCAACTAGCTCCACACCGCGCCGGAATTCCTCTAGCTCATCGACGACGAAGAGCTCTACGAGGTATTGTCCCGCAAGGTCGGGTCGGCCAACTGGGCGCAGGCGGTAAACCGTCAACCTGTCTTACCGCCGGGAGACTCGTAGAGCTTCCTGACAACATATAATGTCGAAAAAAATGCAGAGAACGAATAGTTTTTCAGCCCGAGCGATTTCACCTTTCAATGCAACAGCCCGACGCCCCCGATGCTTCTGGATTGTCTTCTGTACGAGCTCTGTGGCTCTCCTACAGCCCGAGTTACGTGCGTAAATCGACAGCACCTCTCAAGATGACTCGAACAATACGAACAGTTTGGCAAACCTACCTCGAGTATGAGACCAAGTTCAGACCTCTCAATGCGACAGGCGGACGCGTCTGATGTCTCCGAATCGACTCCTGTGATTACCAGCCCTGCAGCCCCCCTGCAGTCCGAGTTACGTGGAGAAAACCAACAGTATCTCTCAGGATGACTCGAACAATACGAATAGCTTCGCGGACCTAGTTCGGCTAGCAGACCGAGTTCCGAGCTCTGGATTCGACAGGCGGACGCGCCTGATATCTCCAAATCGAATCGATTTCTTTGACTACCAGCACTGTAGCTCCCCTGGAGCCCGAGTAAGTACAGAAAACCGACAGCACCTCTCAAGATGACTCAAACAATACGAAGGTTTCACGATTGTAGATCGGGCAGCAGACCGAGTTCAGAGCTCTGGATTCAACAGACGAACGCGACTGATGGTTCTGAATCGGTTTCTGTAAGTATCAGCTCTGTAGCTGTCATATAGCTCGAGTTAAGTACAGAAAACCGAGAGCGCCTGTTAAGGTGACTCGAACAATACGAATAGGTTTGCGGACCTAGCTCGGCTAGCAGACCGAGTTCAGACCTCTGCATGCAACAGATGAACGCGCCTCATCATTCTGAATCGATAAGGTGTGCTTACCAGCTCTGCAGCTGTCCTGTATCTCGTGTTAAGTCCAATATACCGAGAGCATCAAGATGACTCGAAACAGCCGATCCCGCCGGTGCGCTTTTTGGCAGTAAAAGGTACCCGACCGAGCTGAGATCAAGATAGCAAGCGGGAATAAGATCGAATATCACGGGAAAAAATACTAGAGCTCAAACGAATTGAGGAATTTCGAGAACAAAATTTTCAACCGACCAAAAATCACCAAAAGGTCCGTCGAGATTTTTCTTGCCAACTGGCTCTCCAGCGCCCCGGAACTGGGCGCCGGCGGTAAACCGTCAACCTTTCTTACCGCCGGGGGACTCGTAGAGCTTCCTGACCATGTATAAGGTCAAAAAATGGTAGAGAACGAATAGTTTTTCATCCCGAGCGATTTTTGACCTCTTAATGCAACACCCGAACGCCCCTGATGCTTCTTGATCGTTTTCTGTGCGCACCAGCTCGCAGCTCTCCTACAGACCGAGTTCAATACAGAAAGGGACAACATCTGCCAAGGAAACTGAAGAATACAAATAGTTTTGCGGACTAGCACGAGTAGCAAACCCAGTTCAGACCTCTGGATGCAAGACGAACGCGCACAATGAGTTCGAATCAGTGTCTATACCTATCAGCTCTGTAGCTCTTTTACAGCCCGAGTTACTTGCAAAAATCAGCACCTCTCCAGATGACTCGAACAATACGAATAGTTTCGTGAATCTAGCTCGAGTTGCGAGTTCGGACCTCTGAATGCGACAGAAGTACGCGCCTGATGTCTCCGAATCGATTCCTGTGATCATCATCCCTATAGCCGCCCTACAGCGCGAGTTAAGTGCAGAAAATTGACAGCACCTCTCAAGATGACTCGAACAATACGAATAGTTTCGCCTGCGCGAGTAGCAGACCGAGTTCAGATCTCTGCATGCGACAGACAGACGCTTCTCATGTCTCCGAATCCTGTAATTATCAGCAGCTGTCCTACAGCTCGAGTTATGTACAGAAAACCGTCACCGCGTCTCAGGATGATCCGAAACGGCGCTCTTTGGCAGTAATATCCACCCGATCGACCTGAGATTAAGAGATCGAATATGACGGAAAAAAATACAAGATATCAACGAATCCCACCAGCCCTTTAGGGCGTAGGTGGTCTAGAGCGTTTCCTCTGCCAACCCCCCTTCTTTCCCTTCGGGGAGGGGTTTACCCCTCCCCTTACCCCTCCCCACTGACCTGGACGAGGCGTCTCGCGAGGTGTCAGGGCGCCCAAGATGGCTCAAGACGGCTCCAAGAGCGAAAAAGCGAGAAAGCACAAAACATTGATTCTACCTAGGTTTTGGAAGGATTTTGGCCTCTTGGGGGGGCCCAAGAGGCGCTTCGAGGCACTCTAGAGGGGCAACCCTAATTGGAGCTCCCCCCTTCTTTGATAGATCTCCTCCAAGATGGCCCCAAGAGCGCCCCGAAGGCTCCCAAGAGCGCCCCAAGAGCGCCCCAAGAGGGCCCCGAGAGACCCCAAGAGGCCCCCAAGAAGCCTCTAAGAGGCTGCCAAGAGACCCCCAAGAGGCCCCAAGAGAGTTCAAGATGGCCCAAGACGGCTCCAAGAGCGAAAAGGCGAGAAAGCAACAAACAATGATTTTACCTAGGTTTTGGAAGGATTTTGGCCTCTTGGGGGGCCCAAGAGGCGACTCGAGGCACTCTAGAGGGGCAACGCTAATTGGGGACCCCCTCTTCTTTGATCGATCTCCTCCAAGATGGCCCCAAGAGCGCCCCGAAGGCTCCCAAGAGCGCCCCAAGAGCGCCCCAAGAGCGCCCCAAGAGGCCCCAAGAGGCGCCCAAGAGGCCTCCAAAAGGCTCCCAAGAGACCTCCAAGAGGCCCAAGAGGCTCCCAAGACGGCCCAAGACGGCTCCAAGAGCGAAAAGGCGAGAAAACACAAAACATTGATTTTACCTAGGTTTTGGAAAGATTTTGGCCTCAAGAAGGGCCCAAGAAGCGATTCGAGGCACTCTAGAGGGGCAGCGCTAATTGAGGACCCCCCCTTCTTTGATAGATCTCCTCCAAGATGGCCCCAAGAGCGCCTCGAAAGCTCCCAAGAGCGCCCCAAGAGCGCCCCAAGAGAGCCCCAAGAGGCCCCAAGAGGCCCCCAAGAGGCCTCCAAGAGGCCCCCAAGAGACCCCCAAGAGGCCACAAGAGGCTCCCCGAGATACGCAAGAGGCCCCCGGGACCGCCAAGAGGCTCCAAAGACGGCCCAAGAGGCCCCCAAGCTCGCCATTGTCCTCCTCCTCCTCCTCTTTTTCTTCCTCCTCCCTCCTCCCCCTCCCCCTCCTCCTCCTCCTCCTCCTCCTCCTTTTCCTTTTCCTCCTTCTCGTCCCCCTCGTCCTCGCAGTCCTCCATCTCCTCCTCCTTATCTTCCTCCTCCTCCTCCTCCTGCTCCTCCTCCTGCTCCTCCTCTTCCTCCTCCTACTCCGACGACGACGGCTCCTCCTCCATCTCCTGCTCCTCCTCCTGCTCCTCGTCTTCCTCCTCCTACTCCGACGACGACGACTCCTCCTACATCCTCCCCCTCTTGGGGCGTATGGCGGCTCAACCCGCTCTTTGTTCTTCTGCATGCTCCCCCGCTTCCCTCATCACCTCCACTCCCCTGGGGCTCATTTCTGGACGGGCTGGTGGGGATACGCGAAGCGTCTAGAATTCTTGAATTTCGAGAACAAAATGTTCAACCGACCAAAAGGCAGTAAGGTCTGTCGAGATTTGTCTTGCGAACTGGGCGCCGGCGGTAAACCGTCAACCTTTCTTACCGCCGGCGAACTCGTAGAGCTTCCTGACCATAATATCGAAAAAAAAATACAGAGAACGAATTGTTATTCAGCCCGAGCGATTCCACACCTATACAAGAGCACGCCCCTGATGCTTCTGGATGCACGAGCTCTGTAGCTCTCCTACAGCCCGAGTTAAGTGCGAAAATCGACAGCACCTCTCAAGTTAACTCGAAGAATATCGATAATTTCGGAAACCTAGCTCGACTCTCAGACCAAGTTCACACCTATCAAGATGACTCGGAACAGCCGATCCTGACGGAATGCATTTTTGCAGTATTATCTACCCGATCGAGCTGAGATCTAGATAGCGAGCGGGAATAAAATCGAATATCACGGGAAAAAATAACTCAAACGAATGGTTGAACGAGAACAAAACTGGCGCGGGTGAACCGTCAACCTGGTCACCGCCAAGAACCTCGTAGAGATCCTTTCACGCGTGAGAGAACTCAAACGAAAGAGAGAGTTTCTGAAGGCATTCCTCGAAAAATTGAACATTCATTTATTCATGTCGAAATCAAGTTGGTTACTCAAAATGTTTCGGTAGTAAAAAACGCCTAGAGAGCTCATATTCAGACGCAGAGGCCCCCAGAATCTTTCACAGGTGCGGAAAATCTGCTTTCTGAGAATAAATAAAATACTGGGAGCCGGCGGAAAACCGCCAACCAGGTTACCGCCAGGACCCTCGTAGAGCTCTTAATAGACCAGATCGGTTCCGAGATAACAACAGAAAAACGCTTGTGAATACAAGCTTCAAAAATAAAGGAATGTTGTTTTTGGTCGTACACAATGTTGGCTCCCCGGAGTCTTTTGATCGAAATAATGCAGCTAGGGTCCTAATGATTGCACCATCGAAAGTGTCATGATTCACTGCATACAATAAAAATTCAAATTTGCTAAACGAATTTCGATATCTCTCGCCATCTTCCGAAAACCGACCCTAGGTCACCACATTGTCCGCCCGGCCCGGGTTCGCCAACTAGCCGCACCCCGCGCTGGAATTTCTCTAGCTCATCGATGCCGAAGAGCAGACGGGAAACTGGCACCGGCAGTGAATCGTCAACCTGGTCACCGCCGGGAACGTCGTAAAGCTCCTTCCACGCGTGAGCGTTGTCGGAGTCGAAGACAAGAGCTTCCGGATGCATTTCTCGAAAAAATCAACATTGATTTTTTATGTCGACGAGAAGTTGGTTGCGTCAAGTGTTTCGATATTGCAAGAGCGCCTATAGAGCTCATCTCAAGACGCAGAGGCCTTCAAAGTCGTTTAAACGTGCGAAAAATCTGGTTTCTTGAAATAAATTGTCAAATATCCAAATCTTTGCAGAAGCGACCCAAAGTTATCACACTGGCGCCAGCGGTGAACCGTCAACCTGGTCATCTCCGGGAACCTCGTAGAGCTCTTTTTACGCGTAAGAGTGCTCAGAGTCGAAAGAGAGAGCTTCTGGAAGCATTTCTCGAAAAAGGGAAACATTGTTTTTTTTCGTGTCGACATGAAGTTTCTTCCGCCAAGTGTTTTGATAGTAAAAATGCGCCCTCATACTAAGACAGAGAGACCCTCATAGTCGTTTACAGGGGCGAAAAATCTGCTTCCTGAAAATGAATTGTCAAATATCTTTGAAAAAATTGCAACATCAACCAAAAGTTGTCACATTGTCTCTTTTGGTCGGGTTGGCAAACTAGCTCCACCCCGCGCCGGAATTCCTCTAGCTCATCGATGCCGAAGAGCTCTACGAGGTATTCTCTTTCTGGCCGGATCTACTGGCGCCGGCGGTGAACCGTCAACCTGGTGACCGCCGGGAACCTCGTAGAGCTCCTTTCACGCGTGAGAGTGCTAAGAATCGACAGAGAGAGGTTCTAGAAGCATTTCGCGAGAAAGGCGAAATGTATTTTGTTTCATGTCAATATGAAGTTAGTACTCTAGTAAATGTGCGTCTACAGAGCTCATATTGAGACGCAGAGGCCTTCATTATCGTTCACAGATGCGAAAATCTGCTTTCCTAAAATGAATTGTCAATTATCTTTCGAATCTTAGCAAAACCGACCCAAAGTTGTGACATTGTCTCTTCTGGTCGGGTCGGTCAACTAGCTCCACCCCGCGCCGATATTCCTCTAGCTCATCGATGCCGAAGAGCTCTACGAGGTACCAACTGGCGCCAGCGGTGAACCGTCAACCTCGTCACCGCTGGGAGCCTCGTAGAGCTCTTTCCACGGATGAGAGTGCTTAGAATCGACAGAGAGAGCTTCTGGAAGCATTTCGCGAAAAATGCAAAATTGATTTTTTTCATATCGATATAAAATTGGTTCCGCCAAGTGTTTTGATAGTAAATGTGCGCCTACAGAGCTCATATTAAGACGAAGAGCCTCATAATCTTCACAGTTGCGGAAAATCTGCTTTCTCAAAACTGGCACCGGCGGTGAACCGTCAACCTGTTCACCGCCGGGAACCTCGTAGAGCTCCTCGCATGCGTAAGAGTGCTCAGCATCAAAAGAAAAGGCTTCTAGAAGCATTTCTCGAAAAAGAGAAACATGATTTTTTCCATGTCGACATAAAGTTGGTTTCGCCAAGTGTTTTGATAGTAAAATTGCATGTAGAGAGCTCATATCAAGACGCAGAGGCCCTTATAGCGATTTACAAGTGCGAAAATCTGCGTTCTCAAAATAAATGATCAAATATCTTTCAAATATTAGCAAAACCATCCAAAAGTTGTCACATTGTCCGTTCTGGCCGGGTCGGCCAACTAGCTCCACCCTGCGCCGGAATTCCTCTAGCTCATCGATGTCGAAGAGCTCTACGAGATATCAATTGTCAAATGTCTTTCAAATCTTAGCACTTGGTAGCGTCCAAAACCCGGAGAGAAGAGACCCTTTGGGTATGTTGTTGTCCAAAACCAGGATAGCCAAGCGCGAGACGCGCGCGCGGATGCCTCTCGTCGCGCAAGCGCACCTCTGGCGTTGCGCGTGTCCCTGCGCTCGTCTCGGTGCGTGTCTGGTAGCCTCAAGCACGCTTCAAAGGTGCGTGGTGTTCTGGAGAGCTTGCCTGGCGCGCTCATACTGGGCGCCGGCGGTAAACCGTCAACCTTGGTTACCGCCGGGAGACTCGTAGAGCTTCCTAGCTCGACTTAAGTTGAGAAAACCGACAGCACCTACCAACATTCCGAATACTTTTTGACTTCTGAATGCGACAGGCGGACGCGTCTGATGTCTGCGAATCGACTCCTGTCATTACCAGCCCTGCAGCCCCCCTACAGCCCGAGTTAAGTGCAGAAAACGGACAGCACCTCTCAGGATGACTCGAACAATACAGTAGTTTCGCAGACCTAATTCGGACAGCAAACCGAGTTCCGAGCTCTGGATTCGACAGGCGGACGCGCCTGATGTCTTGAAATCGATTCCTGTGACCACCAGCACTGTAGCCCCCCTCAGCGCGAGTTGAGTGAAGAAAACCGAGAGCACTTCTCAGGATGACTCGACCAATACGAATAGTTTCGCGACACTAGATCGGGCAGCAGACCGAGTTCAGAGCTCTGGATTCGACAGACAAACGCAACTGATGATTCTGAATCGGTTTCTGTAAACGTCAGCTCTGTAGCTGTCCTACAGCTCGAGTTAAGTACAGAAAACAGAGAGTTCCTGTCAAGATGACTCGAATAATACGAATAGGTTTGCGGACCTAGCTCGGCTAAGAGACCGAGTTCAGACCTCTGGATTCAACAGGCGAATGCGCCTTCCCATTCTACATCGATTAGCTGTGCTTACCAGCTCTGTAGCTGTCCTAAAGCTCGAGTTATGTTCAGAAAACCGTCAGCGCGTATCAAGATGACTCAAAACGGCCGATCCCGCCACAGTGCTTTTCGATAGTAAGATTCACCCGATCGAGCTGAGATCAAGATGGCGAGCGGGAATAAGATCGAATATCACGGAAAAAAAATAGAGCTCTAACGAATTGTTGACTTTCGAGAACAAAACTGGCGCCGGCGGTGAACCGTCAACCTGGTCACCGCCGGGGACCTCGTAGAGCTCCTTCCACGCGTAAGAGTGCTCAGAGTCGAAAGAGAGAGCTTCTGGAAGCATTTTTCGAAAAAGAGAAAAAAAATCGCGTCGACATGAAGATGGTTGCTCCAAGTGTTTTGATAGTAAAAGTGCGCCTACAGAGCTCATACTAAGACAGGGAGGCCCTCATAGTCGTTTACAGGTGCTAAAAATCTGCTTTCTAAAAATGAATTGTCAAACCATCTTTCAAAAAATTGCAAAACCACCCAAACGTTATCACTTTGTCCTTTCTGGCCGGGTCGACCAACTAGCTCCACCCCGCGCCAGAATTCCTCTAGCTCATCGATGCCGAAGAGCTCTACGAGGTATTTCCAACCGACCAAAAGTCACCAAAAGTTCCGTCGAGCTTTTTCGAGCCAACTAGCCCGCCAGTGCGTCCGAACTGGGCGCCGGCGGTAAACCGTCAAACTTGGTTACCGCCGGGAGACTCGCAGAGCTTCCTAGCTCGACTTTAGTTGAGAAAACCGACAGCACGTACCAACATTCCGACTTATAGTGAATATTTTTTGACCTCTGAATGCGACAGGCGGACGCGTCTGATGTCTGCGAATCGACTTCTTTACTAGCCCTGCAGCCCCCCTACAGCCCGACTTAAGTGCAGAAAACCGACAGCACCTCTCAGGATGACTCGAACAATACAGTAGTTGCGCAGACCTAATTCGGGAGCAGACCGAGTTCCGAGCTCTGGATTCGACAGGCCGACACGCCTGATGTCTTCGAATCGATTCCTGTGACCACCAGCACTGTAGCCCCGCTCAGCGCGAGTTCAGTGAAGAAAACCGAGAGCACTTCTCAAGATGACTCGACCAATACGAATAGTTTCGCGATTCTAGATCGGGCAGCAGACCGAGTTCGGAGCTCTGGATTCGACAGACAAACGCAACTAATGATTCTGAATCGGTTGCTGTAAATATAAGCTCTGTAGCTGTCCTACAGCTCGAGTTAAGTACAGAAAACCGAGAGTTCCTGTCAAGATGACTCGAATAATACGAATAGGTCTGCGGACCTAGCTCGGCTAAAAGACCGAGTTCAGACCTCTGGATTCAACAGGCGAACGCGCCTGATCATTCTACATCGATTAGCTGTGCTTACCAGCTCTGCAGCTGTCCTAAAGTTCGAATTATATTCAAAAAATAGTCAGCGTATCAAGATGACGCAAAACGGCCGATCCCGCCACAGTGCTTTTCGATTGTAATATACACCCGATCGAGCTGAGATCGAGATGGCGAGCGGGAATAAGATCACATATCACGGGAAGAAATACTAAAGCTCAAACGAATTGTTGAATTCCGAGAAAAAAATTTCAACCGACCAAAAGTCACCAAAAGTTCTGTCGAGATTTTTCTTGCCAACTAGCTCTCCAGCGCGCTGGAATTACTGGGCGCCGGCGGTAAACCGTCAACCTTTGTTACCGCCGGGGGACTCGTAGAGCTTCCTGACAACATATAATGTCGAAGGAAATTACACAGAAAAAATAGTTTTTCAGCCCAGGCAATTTGAGACCTCTCAGATGCAACAGCCGAACGCCCCGATGCTTCTAGATTGTCTTCTATACGAGCTCTGTAGGTCTTCTACAGCCCGAGTTACGTGCTTAAATCGACAGCACCTCTCCTCGAACAATACGAATAGTTTGGCAAACCAAGTTCGAGTATCAGACCGAGTTCAGACCTCTGCATGCGACAGACGGACGCGTCTGATGTCTATGAATCGACCCCTGTAATTACCAGCCCTGCAGCCCCCCCCTGCAGCCGGGTTAAGTGCAGGAAACCGACAGGACCTCTCAGGATGACTCGAACAATACGAATAGTTTCGCGGAACTAGTTCGGGCAACAGACCGAGTTCGGAGCTCTGGATTCCGCAGACGAACACGCCTGATGTCTCCAAATCGATTCCAGTGATTACCAGCCATGCAGCCCCCCTACAGCCCGAGTTAAGTCCAGATAACCGACAGCATCTCGCAAGCGACTCGAACATTACGAATAGTTTCGCGATTCTAGATCGGGCAGCAGAGCGAGTTCAGAGCTCTTACTTCAACAGACAACGGCCACTGATGATTCTGAATCAGATTCTGTACGTATAAGCTCTTACCTCGTAAACCTAGCTCGAGTATCAAACCGAGTTCAGACCTCTGCATGCGACAGGCGGTCGAGTCCTGTGATGATCAGCCCTGCAGCCCGAGTTAAGTGCAGGAAACCGACAGCACCTCTCAGGATGACTCGAACAATACAAATAGGACCTAGTCGGGCAGCAGACAGTTCCGAGCTTTGGCTTCGAACGGCGGCGCGCGAATCGATTGCAGTGATTACCAACCATGTAGCCCCCCTACAGCCCGAGTTAAGTGCAGAGAACCGACAGCAGCAGACCGAGTTCAGAGCTCTGGATTCAACAGACAACGGCCACTGATGCTTATGAATCGAATTTCACGTATCAGCTCTGTAGCTGTCACAAAGCTCGAGGTAAGTACCGAACACCGAGAGTGTCTGTCAAGATGACTCGGAAAATTGGAATAGGTTTACAGACCTAGCTCGGGTAGCAGACCGAGTTCAGACCTCTGGATGCAACAGACGAACGCGCATGATCATTCTGAATCGATTAGCTGTGCTTAGCAGCTTTGTAGCTCTTCTATAGCTCGAGTTATGTTCAGTATACCGACAGCGCGAATCAAGATAACTCGAAACGACCGATCCTGCCGGAGTGCTTTTTGGCAGTATAAGGTATCCGATCGAGCTGAGATGAAGATCAGGAGCGTGAATAAGATCGGATATGAAGGGAAAAAATACTGGAGCTCTAGCGAATTATTAAATTTCGAAATAAAAAAATCTTCCATCGACCAAAAGTCACGAAAAGGTCTGGAAATTTGTCTTGCCAACTAGCTCTCCAGCGCACCGTAATTACTCTTAAGCTTCCAGCAATAGCTTGCTGAGGGAAACTCTACGAGTTATGTTTCAGCCGGCCACTTGGTAGTGTACCAAACCCGGAGAGCAAAGAGGGCAGACGCCAGAAAGGCTTCCTGGCAAGCTCACGGAGGCTCTCGTGAAGTTCTCTGGGTCTCTGGGGGCCACCCTGCAGCGTCTCTGAAGCGCTGGTAAGAACGCTTCCACGCGTGCCTGCGCGCGTGAAGGCACACGTGGACGCTTGCCCGCGGCTCCCTGGACTAGCTGTCGGCTCAGGCGAGGTCCTGCGAGGAACGTGGAGCGGCGGAGATGGGCTGCCTGCGGGCACCACCACCGCCCGGCTTCTAATTTCACAACTGGGCGCCGGCGGTAAACCGTCAACCTTGGTTACCGCCGGGGAACTCGTAGAGCTTCCAAGCTCGACTTAAGTTGAGAAAACCGACAGCACCTACCAACATTCTGACTCATAGTGAATATTTTCTGACCTCTGAATGCGACAAGCGGACGCGTCTGATGTCTGCGAATCGACTCCTGTCATTACCAGCCCCGCAGCCCCCCTACAGCCCGAGGTCAGTGCAGAAAACCGACAGCATCTCTGAGGATGACTCGAACAATACAATAGTTTCGCGAACGTAGTTCGGGCAGCAGACCGAGTTCCGAGCTCTGGATTCGACAGGCGGACGCGCATGATCTCTTTAAATCGATTCATATGACAACCAGCACTGTAGTCCCCTCTCAGCGCAAGTTGAGTGAAGAAAACCGAGAGCACTTCTCAAGATGACTCGACCAATACGAAAAATTTCGCGATTCTAGATCGGGCAGAAGACCGAGTTCAGAGCTCTGGATTCGACAGACAAACGTAACTGACGATTCTGAATCAGTTTCTGTAAATATCAGCTCTGTAGCTGTCTTACAGCTCGAGTTTGTCCAGATGACTCGAATAATACGAATAGGTTTGCGGACCTAGCTCGGCTCACAGACCGAGTTCAGACCTCTGGATTCAACAGGCGAACGCGCCTAATCATTCTGCACGGATTAGCTGTCCTTACCAGCTCTGTAGATGTCCTAAATCTGGAGTTATGTTGAGAAAACCGTCAGCGCGTATCAAGATGACTCGAAACGGCCGATCCCGCAAGGAGTGCTTTTTGGCCTTCAAAGTTACCTGATCGAGCTGAGATCAAGATGGCGAGCGGGAATAAGATCGAATATCACGGGAAAAAATACTAGAGCTCTAACGAATGGTCAAATTTCGAGAACGAAATTTTCAACCGACCAAAAGTCACCAAAAGTTCCGTCGAGATTTTTCTTGCCAACTAGCTCTCCAGCGCTCCGGAACTGGGACCGGCGGTAAACCGTCAACCAGGTTACCGCCGGGGCCCTCGTAGAGCTCTTTCTCGCACGGCCCTGCTCGTTAGATATGCAGGTAGAGTCTGGAAGAGATCCCAGAAAACTCGAAAAATCACGTTTTTATGTTTTTATCCGAACACGGTTTCGCCAAGTGTTTTGATAGTAATACTACACCTACAGACCTAAGAATTGATTCGCGAACGCGAAATAAACCAATACTCAAATTTTTCACGAAGTTCGTTCAACCGACCCAAAGTTCGCACTGGGCGCCGGCGGTAAACCGTCAACCTTCCTTACCGCCGGGGGACTCGTAGAGCTTCCTGACAGTATATAGTGCGGAGAAAAACTCAAAGAACGACTTGTTTTTCCAGCCCAAGCGATTTCATACCTCTCAAGATGACTCTAACAAAAAAACAAACAATTTCGCAACCTATTTCGAGTATCAAACCGAGTTCAGACCTCTGAATGCGACAGGCGGGCTCGTCTGATGTCTGCAAACACTCATGTGATCAGCCCTGCAGCCCCCCTACAGCCCGAGTTGTGCAGAAAACCGACAGTATCGACTCGAATAATAGAATAGTTTCGCGAACCTAGTTTGAGCACCAGACCGAGTTCGAAGCTCTGGAATCGACCGACAGACGCGCCTGAGGTGTGAAAATCGATATCTGTGAACCGCAGCAATGTAGCCCTCCCCCAGTACGAGTTGAGTGCAGAAAATTGAGAGCACTTCTCAAGATAATACGCACAATACGAATAGTTTCGCGAACCTAGCTCGGACAGCAGGCCGAGTTCAGAGCTCTCGGTTCAATCGACGAACGCAACTGATGATGCCCCATCGATGTCTGTGACAATCAGCCCTGTAGCTGCCCTACAGCTCGAGTTCAGTAAAGAAAACCGAGAGCGTCTGTCAAGATGACTCGAATAATACGAATATTTTTGCGGACCTAGCTCGGCTAGCAGACCGAGTTCAGACCTTTGGATTTGACAGGCGAACGCGCCTGACAATTCTGAATGCGATAGGTGTGCTTACCAGCTCTGTGGCTGCCCTAGAGCTCGAGTTGAGTGCAAAATACCGAGAACGCATGACAAGATGACTCGAAACGGCCGTTCCCGCCGGGACGCTTTTTGGCAGTAAAAGGTACCCGATCGAGCTGAGATCAGAATGGCGAGCGGGAATAAGATCGAATATGACAGGAAAAAAAAACTAGAGCTCAAACGAATTGTTGAATTTTGAGAACAAAATTTCTAACCGACCAAAAGTCAGCAAAAGCTCCGTCGAGATGTTTCTTGCCAACTACCTCTCCAGCGCTCCGGAATTACTGGGAGCCGGCGGTAAACCGTCAACCAGGTTACCAACGGGGGCCTAGTACAGCTCTTCTCGTGCGGGGCTGCACGCTACATATTGAGGGAATGTGTTTTGAAATATCGACCGTTTAATATTATATAGAATAATACGAATAGGTTTGCAGACCTGGCTCGACCAGACCGAGTTCAGAGTTGTAGATCGAACAGAAAAACGCGCCTCATGATTCTCAATTGGTTTCTCAAAGCATCAGCTCTGTATCTGGTCTAAGTATGGTGATAAGTACAGAAAACTGTCAATACACGTCAAGATGACGAAACGGTAGTCGGTTCCAGCAAGTGTTTTGATAGTAATATTGCAGCTACGGACCTAAGAATTTAACTGGCAGTCGCGGCATAACGTACTACACGTGAGAAAAATATCCGTTCTCAAAAGGAATGTTCAATGTTTGCGCAAAAACTAGAAACTTGACCTAAAGTTACCACATTGTTTCTTAATGCCCGGTTGGCCAACTAGCTCCACCCTGCGCCCGAATTCCTCTAAGCTCAGCTTCGCCGAGCTCTACGAGGTACTCTTAAGCTTCCAGCAAAAACTGGCGCCGGCGGTAAACCGTCAACCTGGTCACCGCCGGGAACCTCGTAGAGCTCCTTTCACGGGTAAGAGTGCTCAGAGCCGAAAGAGAGAGCTTCTGGAAGCATTCTTCGAAAAGAGGAAACATTATGTTTTTCGTGTCGACATTCAGATGGTTCCTCCAAGTGTTTTGATAGTAAAAGAGCGCCTACGGAGCTCATACTAAGACAGAGAGGAGCTCATAATCGTTTACAGGTGCGAAAAACTGGGCGCCGGCGGTAAACCGTCAACCTTGGTTACCGCCGGGGAACTCGTAGAGCTTCCTAGCTCGACTTAAGTTGAGAAAACCGACAGCACCTACCAACATTCTGACTCATAGTGAATATTTTTTGACCTCTGAATGCGACAAGCGGACGCGTCTGATGTCTGCGAATCGACTCCTGTCATTACCAGCCCCGCAGCCCCGCTACAGCTCGAGGTCAGTGCATGAAACCGACAGCATCTCTCAGGATGACAGCTCTGGATTCGACAGGCGGACGAGCATGATCTCTTTAATTCGATTCATATGACAACCAGCACTGTAGCCCCCCTTAGCGCAAGTTGAGTGAAGAAAACCGAGAGCACTTCTCAAGATGACTCGACCAATACGAGTAATTTCGCGATTCTAGATGGCAGAAGACCGAGTTCAGAGCTCTCGATTCGACAGACAAACGCAACTGACGATTCTGAATCATTTTCTGTAAATATGAGCTCTGTAGCTGTCTTACAGCTCGAGTTAAGTACAGAAAAGCGAGAGATTCTGTCAAGATGACTCGCATAATACTAATAGGTTTGCGGACCTAGCTCGGCTCGCAGACCGAGTTAGGACCGCTGGATTGAACAGGCGAACGCGCCTAATCATTCAGTATGCGATAGGTGTGCTCACCAGCTCTGTAGCTGTCCTACAGCTCGAGTTCAGTGCAAAATACCGACAGTTTCTGTCAAGATGACTCGAATAATACGAATAGGTTTGTGGACCTAGCTCGGCTCACAGAACGAGTTCAGACCTCTGGATTCAACAGGCGAACGCGCCTGATGATTCTGAGTGCGATGGGTGTGCTTGCCAGCTCTGTAGCTACCCTACAGCTCGAGTTAAGTACAAAATACTGACAGTTTCTGTCAAGATGAGTCGAATAATACGAACAGGTTTACGGACCTAGCTCGGCTCATAGACCGAGTTCAGACCTCTCGGTTCAACAGGCGAACGCGCCTGATCATTCTGCATGCATTAGCTGTGCTTACCAGCTCTGTAGCTGCCCTAGAGCTCGAGTTATCATCGTGAAACCGTCAGCGCATATCAAGATGACTCGAAACGGCCGATCCCGCCAGAGGGCTTTTTGGCCTTCAAAGTTACCCGATCGAGCTGAGATCAAGATGGCGAGCGGGAATAAGATCGAATATCACGTAAAAAAATACTAGAGCTCTAACGAATTGTCAAATTTCGAGAACGAATTTTTCAACCGACCAAAAGTCATCAAAAGTTCCGTCGAGATTTTTCTTGCCAACTAGCTTTCCAGCGCTCCGGAATTACTCTAAAGCTTCCAGCAATAACTTGCTAAGGGAAGCTCTACGAGTTATGTGCTTTCTCACTTGTAAGCGTCCAAAACCCGGATAGCGAAGCCAAGCGCGAAACGCCGCACGGGGAGCCCTGCCAGGCCGCCTGAAACGATGCGCGGGACGCTGGAAACCTCGCAGGGGACGCTTGCAGGGCGCCGTTTACGATGCGTGGGGCCCTGCAAAGCGCGCAAGGAAGATCTGCTTAGGAGTCAACTGCCGAAGCTCTTCCGAAGCTCTGCCGAAGCGCTTCGCGCACCCTGGAGCCACGCGTATTGGGAAACGCTAGAAAGCCACGCTCCCGGACCCGCTGCACGCTCCGGCAAGTTTCTGCGAGAATCGTGGACCGGCGGAGGTGGGCGTGTCCTCCTCACCACCCACCGTCGGCTTCTTATCTGAAACCCTCAGCTCTCCAAGGAGCTATCCGGGAAAAATGAATTGTCAGATATCTTTCAAAAAATTGCAAAACCACCCAAAAGTTACCAACTGGGCGCCGGCGGTAAACCGTCAACCTTTCTTACCGCCGGGGGACTCGTAGAGCTTCCTGACAAAATATACTGTGGGGAAAAACTCGAAAGAACGACTATTTTTTAAGCCCAAGCGATTTCAGACCTCTCAAGATAACGCTAACAAAAAACAAACAGTTTCGCAACCCAGTTCGAGTATCAAACCGAGTTCAGAGCTCTGAATGCGACAGGCGGGCGCGTGTGATATCTGCGAATCCACTCACGTGATTCCCAGCCCTGAAGCCCCCCTACAGCCCGAGTTGAGTGCAGAAAACCGACAGTATCGACTCGAATAATAAAATAGTTTTGCGAACCTAGTTCGAGCAGCAGACCGAGTTCCGAGCTCTGGAATCGACCGAAAGACGCGCCTGTTGTGTGCAAATGGATACATGTGACTCGCAGCACTCTAGCCCTCGCCGAGCACGATTTGAGTGCAAAAAATTGAGAGCACTTCTCAAGATGATTCTGACACTAGGAATAGTAACCGAGAGCGTCTATCAAGATGACTCGAATAAAACGAATAGGTTTGCAGACCTAGCTCGGCTAGCAGACCGATTTCAGACCTCTGGATTCAACAGGCGAACGCGCGTGATAATTCTGAGTGCGAAAGCTGTGCTTACCAGCTCTGTAGCTGCCCCACAGCTCGAGTTAAGTACAAAATACCGACAGCGCGTATCAAGATGACTCGAAACCGCCGTTCCCGCCGGGACGCTTTTTGGCCTTCAAAGTTACCCGATCGAGCTGAGATCAAGATGGCGAGCGGGAATAAGATCGAATATCATGGGAAAAAATACTAGAGCTCTAACGAATTGTCAAATTTCGAAAACAAAATTTTCAACCGACCAAAAGTCACCAAAAGGTCCGTCCACCCAAAAGTTACCAATTTCTCCTTTCTGGCCGGGTCGCCCAACTAGGTCCACCCCGCGCCGGAATTCCTCTAGCTCATCGATGCCGAAGAGCTCTACGAGGTACTTGCTAAGGGAGCTCTACGGGTCGGCCAACTGGGCGCCGGCGGTAAACCGTCAACCTTTCTTTTTTTTGGGGGAGGCTGACCAGGCACCGAGCGCCCCAGCGCCCGTTAAGTGCCTACCTAGTCTCTCTGCAGCTGGAGGTCTTGGGCCACCTGGGCTGCGGCCCGCAAGAGGCCCTCGAGACCCGAAAGCTCAGCGTCAGTGATACTGCTATGGGAGGGGAGTGCCTGTGCACAACGCCCTACTACTTCCCATATGATTGGACAAGGAGAGGAGGCTTGGGGGAAGAGGGAGACTACACGAGCTCTCTTATCTCTATGCTCAGGGTCAGGGTAAGGGTCATGGAATCGAGGGATATATCCAATCTGCAGAAACCAACCAACGCCCACACCTTGGGCACACACTCCGCCGTCGAAGGATCCGCGGAGGCCAATAACTCGAAAGTTGTCTTGGACATCAGGACGAAAGATATGGTGGTGGAACAGCTCTCTGAATATCTGGCCTTCCCGTGCTAAGTGGGTAAGTTCATCAGCTACTGTATTACTCTCTCGATATATGTGTCGAATGAAGTCGTTGCCCCACGAGGGGGGTCGTATTCCTTCCTCCTCCAACTCTTCCAAAAGAGAAATAATATTTGCCACCCGCCTACGATAAGAAGCCCCATCTCCTCCTTCTCCTCCCTCAACCTTCCAGAGACCATTGATCCAGTTACAGATAAGAAGCGAATCGCCCGTCAGCTCAAGACCGATCCCATCATCACTCAGATCCCAAGTCGGCTCCTGTTCATTGTTCGAGGCCAATCTCTGGGCCAGCTTCTCGGACTCCTTCGCCGACAACGGACGAGCCAACATCTCCTCCCCCCTCTCCTTTATGTAGTCTCCTCTTCCTCCAGTTCCTCCACGGACAACAAACAAGTCAAACAGAGACCCCAAAGTACAAGCTTCCAGGAACTGCCTGCAATACTGAACGAAGTCAGAGTAAGAGAAAGAGCACGCCCTCCACCACCGATCCTCCAGATTCACAAACGAGGGAAATATCGTCTGGAACATGAAACACCAAGGATGTTCACCCGTCGCCTGCCCCTTAGTACTGCCTAATCGTGTCAGTTTCGAGGCCTCCTTCCACTTCCACTGGGAACGCAAATATTTTGACTCAAGTGTCCTTTTCTCCTCCCACCTCGGGGTACAGCACATCAGAAGCCGGCGTGCGTCACGATGCGCACGAGGATACACCGTCTGTTGTCCAGGTCCAGGAACAGCCACCCTCCGACGTTTCGGGGGGGGCCTGGGGGAATCCCTAGGCCCCCCCCGCTCACAGGGAACTTCAATATCTCGAGAAGAAGAGGCCCTATCAGAGGGCATAGCAGAAGAGACCATCCCATGCATATCTGAAGAGACAGCGCCCATCCCATTCGTATCTGAGAAGACTGCGCCCATCCCATTAGTAACTGCAGAGACAGCACCCATCCCACTGGTAACTGAAGAGACTCCCACCATCCCATTAGTAACTGAAGAGACCACACCCATCCCACTGGTAACTGGAGAGACCATCCCATGCATATCAGAAGAGACCACACCCATCCCATTCGTATCTGAAGAGACCGCACCCATCCCACTAGTAACTGAAGAGACAGCCCCCATCCCATTGGTAACTGAAGAGACCTCCACCATCCCATTGGTAACTGAAGAGCCCGCGACCATCCCTGGGCTCAGCTCCGACTCAGGAATCTGATATCCGCTGTCGACATTAGCTCCGAAATATGATGCTATGTCAGCTCCAAGCTGCCACAAAGAATAAAGAACTCTCTGCACTGCACTCTGGCACTTTGCTTCAAAGAACATCCGTCTAGCAATTCTGAGTCGAGCTGGCTTCCAAACTACCCAACTTTCGGAGGCTGGCTTTTGGGGTGACGTCATCTGGTAAAGACAATTTCCCTCAAAGACATTCAGGCTCTGCAAGGAGTCCCTGTCCCAACTAATACCTTGACTTCCATAAATGAGAATGCTCTGAACCCGAGTGATATAACTCCTACACTTGGCCGAAAACGGGACTGCCTTTGATCTAAAATAGGCTGCATGCGCATGGAAGGCTCGTCGCGCGGCCCCGATCCGTCGCCGAAGGTCCTGGTGTGCCTCCCTATAGCTACAGTATATGCTGTTCCCCAAGACATTCATCTCGTCAACTACTTTGAACGGCACCATCTGATCCTGAACCCGAACCAGGATAGGATGTTTTGGCTTCTCCGAGAAACCGATAAACGCGACCTCGAGCGACTCGATCTTCCATTCGAATCCCCATCCCCGCAGAGTCTCTGTCATGTCTCCTACCTGTCGCCTAAACTCCTCCTCCGAAGATCCCAAGATAAAGATGTTGTCGGCATATAGCAAGTGGTGTACAGGAACCGAGGCCGAAACTTCTCCCACCGAGTTTGGATCCAGACAATGAAACCCAATCCCCTGCTCATCCCAAAGCTTAAATAAAGGAGCCCACATCGCAACAACTATCAGGTTCCACAAGGAGGGGCTGTCGTTCCCACCTGTCCTGATGTGGGTATCGATTCCCACATTCGGCAGCTGCAGGCCCTGGAAGAGAAGCGAAGTGACCTCGCACGGCATAGGCACGAGCACACCGTACTGGAGCCAGGGAGGGATAGAGAGGACGTCGAACGCACGTTTGACCGTCGAGATTTTCGTGTTCTGGAAAGCTTGTTTCACATCCGCTGACCCAAGAACCAGACGTCGATCCTTCCCCCACTGTGAGGCGTGTTGTGCTGCTGCCTTAAGTCCTGCAAATATCTCAGTGCATGATCTTTTGGGAACGAAACCGAATAACGATGCATGAGTGCCAGCCTGGAGACAATATGGTTCAAGCATGATCGAGAGACAAGTACTGTACCACTTCTTAAAGATACTCTCCACAGAAATACGTCTCGTATCAGAAACATCGCATATCGGATAAGATTCGGGAAGTAACGTCGTCAATGTTTGATGCCAAGAAGATGGAGGTACAACAATGCCACGTAAGATATCACAAAATAATCGCTTGATAGTGCGAACGGCTCTCCACGGAAGCGCTTTGATTAATTCTGCCCCCACCCCGTCGGGTCCCGTGGCTTTTCCAGGGTTGAGTCGAGCTCGGGCCCGAAGGACCACCACCATCGTGAGCGTCGCCTCCTGGGGTCTGGGGGACCCCTGGAGCTCCTCCCTGAGGCCCTGGACAATCTTGATCGACCGCAGACGCTCCTCCTCATCCTCGCAGACCTCCTTCAACTTCATCATCTCATCCATCCACCTCTCCCTGTCCACGCTCTCCTCCCCCTCAATCTTCACCGCCTTCAAAGCTGCTTTACGTGGACGCTCCGCTTCCCATTCCAGCTTTGCTCGTTTGAATTTTCTGGCTTCCCGATCTCTTTTTCTGCGTAGAAGTCGATAGGCTAACGTCCCCCTCTCCGCCCTCCTCCGGTAGACCTGCACATCCAAGGACCGCAGCAATTCCGATCGTTCAGGGGCTCGAGCTGGGCGCTTCGGGGTACATTCGGTGGCCGACGCACACGAATAGATAACACTCTCTGCCTGACACATAAGTTGACACGAAAATAGATTGGCATCCAACAACTGGCGACACGATCGACGAGCAGACAAGTTGAGTGGGTCCCAGCCTTTTAGGGTTCGAGCACGTCGTGAGAGATTCCGTCTCGCCAACTCCCTGGAAGCCACTCTCAGAGAAGCTCGAACAAGGGCATGATCTGATAATCTCATCACGGCTCCCTGCTGCTGTCCTACGTACAGAAACTCAACCGAGCACCCCGACACCTGCGATCCATGAGGAACAAGGATGTAATCCAGCACTTCACGGCGGGACCCCTTCCGATAATCAAACCAAGTCGGCTTCCTAGCTCCAAAAGAATTCGAAGCACACATACGCTCCTGAACCAACCAATCCTCCACCTCCTGTCGCAAGCTCTCCACCTTCTCCTTCCTCTCCCGCTCCTTGGTCCCCGTGGCCTGGATCTGCACTACCTCCAAGCCTCCTCCCGAATAAACCTCCTCCTCATGCTGTAAGTGTGGCTGTATCTCAACATTCGCATCCATGGCAACAACAAGACGACAGAAACCATAACGACGGCATACGTACTTTCTGAGCAAGCTCACCGACTGGAGTGCACAATGTGATATCTCCAGAAACTCGGGCTGGCTGGCATCAGGCAAGTACAATGAGACAAAGAGAATCCGTCCAGCAAGGATCGCGCACCACCTCTCTGAGGCCCACTGGCCTCGAACACTATCAGCCCTCCGATAGAGTATCATAGCACGGCGATCCTCCGAGACGTGGTAGTACAGTCCCATTTTGACAAACCATTGCGCCATAACGTCGATGTTCTGAGACTCCTGTACCCCCAGGAAATCCCAGCCTAGGTGTGCTCCGTAGACTACCCTCGCCAGAACACTGTAAGCTTTGTCATCCTTCCTCCCAGCACGTTGAAGGTTGAGCGTGGCGAAGCGGACTTCCGTCGGCTCCGCCCGTAGGCGTCACTGAGAAGCAGCCCTGGAGTCCGTGACTAACTCCTCGAGCTCTGTCGCCGTCATGGTGATGCCGTGCCTCTGGGCGAAAGACGTCCAAGCTGCTGGGATAACTCGCCACTGCCCAGATCCCCCGAAGCTGGCCGCCTGATACTCGGCCAGCAAGCTCCGCTTCCCCTCAACGGGGTCAGAGTACATCGTGGACGGCGACTTTCCGTACCCAGTCGATCCTTTGAGGAAGATGGTGGGGTGCTTCCTGCTCCAGACACCATAAAATCGGCCAACCGCTTGATTGTGTGGGATCTTCTCGTCTGGGACCTCTGCACGAACTCTCAAACGAGACATCTTCGACTTCACCTTGGTGTAAAGGGCGTGGTTAAGCGATGCGTCATCATTTATACGTGTGAGAGCGCGTTGTACAGCATAGACCACTGCACTCCCTGTCCCAACCTTAAATCTAATCTTGATATTCCCCGTCATCGGTTTCGATCTGGCAAGTTTCTCAGAGCTGACCACATCCACTTGACCGTGTAACTGCTCGTTGTCCGCTTTCAAAAGACCCAGGGTGTTCTGGAGTAGTGTGCAGGCGTCCGTATCGTCAATCATCGTAAGTTCCCTACTCGTGCGATTCGACCAGTCCTGGACCCATCCGTACAATTCTACATATGTAGGAGTAAATTTTGCCGTCGATGTTCGTCCTGCAAATCTCGGGGCTGCTATCGTAGAGTTAGAGGATCCAATCGAAGCAGTATCCTGGCTGGCCAGGGTCTCCAAGTTCTTAAGCCTAATCTCCTGCTCCTGCTGTTTCTTCTCAATGGCCGTGAGTTTCTCTGTCTGGACCCCGAGACGTTGATCCATACTACTAATACGCACGTCAGTGGCCACCGAGGCGGCCTTCGACTCGTCATGATTCTGAAAGGACATCTGCATGAACAATCGCAAACTCTCATCTTTTTGAAGACTCAGAATTTTCTCTCTCATGGCCTTTTGATCACGAATGTCACCTCCCGTCTTGTCCACCTTCTCCTCCTCCTCCATATCCGTCTTCATCCTCTTGCTACCCTGACCGTCAACCTCCATTTCTTCTGGAAAGAACTGGCGAAACGACCCTTCTTGAACTTACAGAAACACCAAGAACGACGCGAGTAGTGTCGATAAGGTCGAGAACGACGAAATATGCAACACTCTAAGCGACAGTAATCCTCCCAGTAGAAGTCTTCCAGATCTGCAAAGAATCGATCCCAAACACAGCTGGGCTCTCCGAGAGGATATAAGACGTTCCACCCTCCTGCTGGCTCTCCGAAGCTGTTCGTGACTGCACAGAACGATACAACAATACTCAAACTCGCACACGTAGAATGAATAATGGACGAGAGCAAAAAATGGAAGAAGGCACGCTCCCAAGAACAAAAGCAGATGCAGACGTATGCGTGCTCCACTCGTACCAGCAGGGCGTTGCCTCCCAGTAACCAGTTCAATCAGGAGCCTGATGCCAGCAGAGGGGCCGCAGGCTGTCCAAGATGTGTGCGAAAGAGTGTACAGTATGTGGAACCCAACTCCCTACTGCACAATGCAGCTCGAGAGAGCCCCCCGGCGGGACAAGGCCGAGGGAGAGCGGGAGGTAAGCTCCGCTTCCTCAACCTTTCTTACCGCCGGGGGACTCGTAGAGCTTCCTGACAAGATATAATATGGAAAAGAATTTCAGAGAACGACTAGTTTTTCAGCCCAAGCGACTATAGACCTCTCAAGATGACTCTAACAAAACAAACGAACAGTTCTCCAATCGTGCTCGAGTATGAAACCGAGTTCAGACCTCTGAATGCGACAGGCGGACGCGTCTGCTGTCTGCGGATCGACTCCAGTGATTACGAGCTCTGCAGCCCCCCATACAGTCTGAGTTAAGTGCAGAAAACCGAGGGTACCTCTCAGGATGACTCGAATAATACAACAGTTTCGCGAATCCCGTTCGAGCAGCAGACCGAGTTCCGAGCTCTCGCTTCGACGAACGGACGCACCTGATGTCTCGAAATCAATTCCTGTGACCAGCAGCACTGTAGCCCTTCCCCAGCACGATTTCAGTACAGAAAACCGAGAGCACTTCTCAAGATGACTCGAACAATACCAATAGGTTCGCGAACCTAGCTCGGGAAGCAGGCCGAGTTCAGAGCTCTTGATTCAACCGACGAACGCGCCTGATAATTCTCAATCGATTCCTGTGATTATCAGCTCTGTGGCTGCCCTACAGATCGAGTTAAGTACGAAAAACCGAGAGTGTCTGCTACAATGGCTCGAATAATACGAATAGGTTTGCGACCCTAGCTCGGCTAGCAGACCGAATTCAGACCTCTGGATTCAACAGGCGAACGCGCCTGATCATTCTGAATGCATTAGCTGTGCTGACCAGCTCTGTAGTTGTCCTTAAGCTCGAGTTATCTTGAGAAAACCGACAGCGCGTATCAAGATGACTCGAAACGGCCGTTCCCGCCTGCCTGCTTTTTGGCCTTCAAAGTTACCCGATCGAGCTGAGATCAAGATGGCGAGCGGCAATAAGATCGAATATCATGGGAAAAAATACTAGAGCTCTAACGAATGGTGAAATTTCGAGAACAAAATTTTCAACCGACCAAAAGTCACCAAAAGGTCCGTCGAGATTTTTCTTGCCAACTAGCTCTCCAGCTCCCCGGACTGGGCGCCGGCGGTAAACCGTCAACCTTTCTTACCGCCGGGAGACTCGTAGAGCTTCCTGAAAATATATAGTGTGGAAAAAACTCCAAAGAACGACTAGTTTTTCAGCCCAAGCGATTTCAGACCTCTCAAGATAACGCTAAGAAAAAAACGAACAGTTTCGCAACCCAGTTCGAATATCAAACCGAGTTCAGACCTCTGAATGCGACAGGCGGGCGCGTCTGATGTTTGCGAATCCACTCATATGATTCCCAGCCCTGCAGCCCCCCTACCGCCCGAGTTAAGTATCGACTCGAATATTAGAATAGTTTTGCGGACCTAGTTCGAGCAGCAGACCGAGTTCCGAGCTCTGGAATCGACCGACAAACGCGCCTGCTGTGTGCAAATCGATGTCTGTGACCCGCAGCACTCTAGCCCTCCCCAAACACGAGTTAAGTGCAGAAGATAAAGAGCACTTCTTAAGATCATTCGGACAATACGAATAGTTTCGCGAACCTAGCTCGGGCAGCAGCCCGAGTTCAGAGCTCTCGGCTCAATAGACGAACGCGACTGATAATTCCCCATCGATGTATGTGACAATGAGCCCTGTAGCTGCCCTAGAGCTCGAGTTAAGTACAGAAAACCGAGAGCGTCTGTCAACATGACTCGAATAATACGAATAAGTTCACGGACCTAGCTCGGCTAGCAGACCGAGTTCTGACATCTAGATTCAACAGGCGAACGCGCGTGATGGTGCTGAGTGCGATATATGTGCTTACCAGCACTGTAGCTGCCCTACAGCTCGAGTTGAGTAGAGAATACCGACAACGCGTATCAAGTTGACTCGAATAATACGAGTAGGTTTCCGGACCTAGCTCGGCTAGCAGACCGAGTTCAGACTTGTGAATTCAACCGGCGAACGCGCCTGATGATTCTGAGTGCGATAGGTGTGCTTACCAGCACTGTAGCTGCCCTACAGCTCGAGTTAAGAGAATACCGACAACGCGTATCAAGTTGACTCGAATAATACGAATAGCTTTGCGGACCTAGCTCGGCTAGCAGACCGAGTTCAGACCTATGGATTTACCAGGCGAACGCGCCTCATGATTCTGAGTGCAATAGCTGTGCTTACCAGCACTGTAGCTGATCTACAGCTCGAGTTAAGTAGAAAATACCGACAACGCGTATCAAGATGACTCGAAACGGCCATTCCCGCCTGCCTGCTTTTTGGCCTTCAAAGTTACCCGATCGAGCTAAGATCAAGATGACGAGCGCAAATAAGATCGAATATTATGGGAAAAATACTAGAGCCCGAACGAATGTTCAAATTTCGAGAACAAAATTTTCAACCTACCAAAAGTCACCAAAAGGTCCGCCGAGATGGGAACCGGCGGCTCCTCCGAACACGTGAAGGAAGCTTCTGAAGCAAGAGCCGAAAAAATCGAAAAATAACGATTTTTCGTTTTCATACAGTGGATTCCTCCAAGTGTTTTGATGGTAATACTGGAGCTAGAGCCTAAAATATTCACTAGTAGGTGCGCCAATAAAAATCTCACTTCTCAAAACAAACTTCAAAATTTTGCACAAAGTGAAAAACACCGACCCCAGGTTACCAGATTCTCTCTTTTCGTCGGGCCGGCCAACTAGCTCCACCCTGCGCCCGAATTCCTCTTAGCTCTTTGCCGAAGAGCTCTACAAGGTACTAGCTTGGGGAAGCTCTACGAGTCACCCGGATAGCGAGGCAAGGCGCGGAGCGCAGAGCGCTCAAAGCGCCGCACGGCGACCTGTGCCAGGCCGCCTGGAACGATGCATGGAGCGCTGGAAACCTCGCAGAAGACGCCTGCGAGGGCGTCTTTTACGACGCGCGGGGCTCTGTGAAACCTACCACGACACCTTTGCCTAGGAGCCTGCGAGCACTGGCGAAGCTCTGCCGAAGCTCTGCGGAAGCGCTTCGCGCACCCCTGAGCCACGCGTACTGGGCGCCGGCGGTAAACCGTCAACCTTGGTTGCCGCCGGGGAACTCGTAGCTCGACTTGTTGGGAAAACCGACAGCACCTGCCAACATTCTGACTCATAGTAAATTTTGACCTCTGAATGCGACAAGCGGACGCGTCTGATGTCTGCGAATCGACTCCTGTCATTACCAGCCCCGCAGCCCCCGGAAAACCGACAGCATCTCTCAGATTATCTCGAACAATACAATAGTTTCACGAACCTAGTTCGGGCAGCAGACCGAGTTCCGAGCTCTGGATTCGACAGGCGGACGCGAATGCCTTCTTTGAATCGATTCATATAACATCCAGCACTTTAGCCCTCTCCCAGCACGAGTTGAGTGCAGAAAACTGGGAACCGGCGGTAAACCGTCAACCAGGTTACCGCCGGGCACCTCGTAGAGCTCTTTTCTTGCACAGCGCTCCTCGGAAAACCTTAAGGAAGCTTCTAAAGCGAGAGCCGGAAAAATCGAAAAATTACGATTTTTCGGTTCCATCCAACAGCGGTTTCTGCAAGTCTTTCGATAGCAATATTGCAGCTACGGACCTGAAAATTTAACTGGCAGACGCGGCATCACCCACTACACGTGAGAAAAATCTGGTTTCTCAGAATAAATTGTCAAATATCTTTCAAATCTTGCCAAAACCGACCAAAAGTCATCACTTTGTCTCTTAAGGCCGGGTCGGCCAACTAGCTCCACCCCGCGCCGGAATTCCTCTAGCTCATCGATGCCGATGAGCTCTACGAGGTATTACTCTTAAATGGGAACCGGCGGTAAACCGTCAACCAGGTTACCACCGGGCACCTCGTATAGCTCTTTTCTTGCACAGCGCTCCTCGGAACACATCAAGAAAGCTTCTGAAGCGAGAGCCGAGAAAATCGAAAAATCACGATTTTTCGGTTTCCATCCAAAACTGGTTCCTGCAAGTCTTTTGGTAGAAATATTGAAGCTACAGACCTGAAAATTTTACTGGCAGACGCGGCAGAACCCAGTACACGTGAGAAAAATCTGGTTCTTCAAAATAAATTGTCAAATATCTTTCAAATCTTTGCAAAACCGACCCGAAGTCACCACATTGTCTCTTAACGTCCGGTCGGCCAACTAGCTCCACCCCGCGCCCGAATTCCTCTTAGCTCATCTTGCCGAAGAGCTCTACGAGGTACTTCCAGCAACTGGCGCCGGCGGTGAACCGTCAACCTGGTCACCGCCGAAAACCTCGTAGAGCTCCTTGCATTCGTAAGAGAGCTCAAGATAAGCGAGAGCTTCTGGGAGCTGTTCTACAAAAACTTGAAGTTAAGAGTTTTCGGAGTTTACCTGAAGTCGGTTCCCCCAAGTGAACTAGTACTAAAAATGGTTCTAGAAGGCTCAGCTGCACAGAGAAGAAAGTTAATATGTCAATGCTCGGAGTAAAAATCTGCTTTCTCAGAATGAATTGTCAAATATCTTTCAAAAAATCGCAAAACCACCCAAAAGTTGTCACATTGTCTGCCTCAGCCGGGTGGGCGAACTGGGCGCCGGCGGTAAACCGTCAACCTTTCTTACCGCCGGGAGACTCGTAGAGCTTCCTGACAGTATATACTGTGGAAAAAAACTCCAAAGAACGACTAGTTGTTGAGCACAAGCGATTTGAGACTTCTCAAGATGACTCTAACCAAAAAACAAACAGTTTCGCAACCCAGTTCGAGTATCGAACCGAGTTCAGACCTCTGAATGCGACAGGCGGGCGCGTCTGACGTCTGTGAATCCACTCATGTGATTCCCAGCCCTGCAGCTCCCCTTCAGTCCGAGTTAAGTGCAGAAAATCGACAGTATCGACTCGAAAAAAAGAATAGTTTTGCGGACCTAGTTCGAGCAGCAGACCGAGTTCTAAGCTCTGGAATCGACCAACAGACGCGCCTGATGTGTGCAAATCGACATCTGTCACGCGCAGCACTGTAGCCCTCCCCCAGCACGAGTTGAGTGCAGAAAATTGAGAGCACTTCTCAATATGATTCGGACAATACGAATAGTTTCGCAAATCTAGCTCGGGCAGCAGGCCGAGTTCAGAGCTCTCGGCTCAATAGACAAACGTGACTGATGATTCCCCATCGATGTATGTGTCAACGAGCCCTGTAGCTACAGCTCGAGTTAAGTACAGAAAACCGAGAGCGTATGTCAAGACGACTCGAATAATACGAATAGGTTTGCGGACATAGCTCGGCTAGCAGACCGAGTTCAGACCTCTGGATTCAACAGGCGAACGCGTCTGATAATTCTGAATGCGATAGCTGTGCTTACCAGCTCTGTAGCTGCCTTAAGTACAGAAAACCGAGAGCGTATCAAGACGACTCGAATAATACAAATAGGTTTGCGGACCAAGCTCGGCTAGCAGGCCGAGTTCAGACCTCTGCATACAGGCGAACGCGCCTGATAATTCTGAATGCGAAAGGTGTGCTTACCAGCTCTGTAGCTGCCCTACAGCTCGAGTTAAGTACAGAAAATCGAGAGCGTCTGTCAAGACGACTCGAATAATACGAATAGGTTTACGGACCTAGCTCGGCTAGTAGATCGAGTTCAGACCTCTCGATTCAACAGACGAACGCGCCTGATAATTCTGAATGCAACAGGCGTGCTTACCAGCTCTGTAGCTGCCGTACAGCTCGAGTTAAGAACAAAATATCGACAACGCGTATCAAGATAACTCGAAACGCCTGTTCCCGCCGGGACGCTTTTTGGCAGTAAAATGTATCCGATCGAGCTGAGATCAAGATGTCGAGCGGGAATAAGATCGAATATCACGGGAGAAAATACTAGAGCTCAAACGAATTGTTGAATTTTGAGAACAAAATTTTCAACTGACCAAACTGGGCGCCGGCGGTAAACCGTCAACCTTTCTTACCGCCGGGGGACTCGTAGAGCTTCCTGACAGTATATAGTGTGGGAAAAAGTCCAGAGAACGACTAGTTTTCAGCCCAAGCGATGTCAGACCTCTCAAGATGACTCTAACAAGAAACAAACAATTTCGCAACCCACTTCGAGTATCAGACCGAGTTCAGGCCTCTCAATGCGACAGGCGGGCGCGTTTGATGTCTGCGAATCCACTCATGTGATTACCAGCCCTGCAGCCCCCCTACAGCTCAAGTTAAGTGCAGAAAACCGACAGCATCTCTCAGGATGACTCGAATAATACAATAGTTTCGCGGACCTGTTTCGAGCAGCAGACCGATGTCTGAGCTCTCGAATCGACCAACGAACGCGCCTGATGTGTGCGAATCGATTCCTATGACCCGCCGCACTGTAGCCCCAGCACGAGTTGAGTGCAGAAAATTGAGAGCACTTTTCACGATGATTCGGACAGTTCGAATAGTTTCGCTAACCTAGCTAGGGCAGCAGGCCGAGTTCAGAGCTCTCGATACAACCGACAAACGCGCGCGATAATTTCCAATCGATTTCTGTGACTATAGGCTATGTAGCTGCCTCACAGCTCGAGTTAAGTATAGAATACCGAAAGCGTTTGTCAAGATTACTCGAAAAATACGAATAGATTTGCGATAGGCGTGCTTACCAGCACTGTAGCTGCCCTACAGCTCGAGTTCAGTAGAAAATACCGACAACGTGTATCAAGTTGACTCGAATAATACGAATAGGTTTGCGGACCTAGCTCGGCTAGCAGACCGGCTTCAGACCTCTGGATTCAACAGGCGAACGCGCCTGATGATGCTGAATGCGATAGGTGTGCTTACCAGCACTGTAGCTGCCCTACAGCTCGAGTGAAGTAGAAAATACCGACAACGCGTATCAAGATGACTCGAAACGGCCGTTCCCGCCTGCCTGCTTTTTGGCCTTCAAAGTTACCCGATCGAGCTGAGATCAAGATGACGAGCGGGAATAAGATCGAATATAATGCGAAAAAATACTAGAGCTCTAACGAATGGTCAAATTTCGAGAACAAAATTTTCAACCGAGCAAAAGTCAGCAAAAGGTCCGCCGAGATTTTTCTTGCCAACTAGCTCTCCAGCGCTCCGGAATTACTCTTAAGCGTCCAGCAATAACTTGCTAAGAAAAGCTCTACGAGATAAGTCACCAAAGGTCCGTCGAGATTTTCCTTGCCAACTAGCTCTCCAGCGCTCCGGAATTACTCTCAAGCTTCCAGCAATAACTTGCTAAGGGAAGCTCTACGAGTTACTGGGCGCCGGCGGTAAACCGTCAACCTTTCTTAACGCCGGGGGACTCGTAGAGCTTCCTGACAATATATAATTTGGAAAAGCATTTCAGAGAACGACTAGTTTTTCGCCCAAGCGATTATACACTGTTCAAGATGACTCTAACAAAACAAAGGAACAGTTTCCCATTCGAGCTCGAGTATGAAAACGAGTTCAGACTTCTGAATGCGACAGGCGGACGCGTCTGATGTCTGCGGATCGATTCCTGTGATTACCAGCTCTGCAGCCCCCCATACAGTCTGAGTTAAGTGCAGAAAAACGAGAGTATCTCGCAGGATGACTAGAATACTACAACAGGTTCGCGGATCTCGTTCGAGCAGCAAACCGAGTTCCGAGCTCTCGGTTCGACGAACGGACGCGCCTCACTGGCGCCGGCGGTGAACCGTCAACCTGGTCACCGCCGGGAACCTCGTAGAGCTCCTTTCACGCGTAAGAGTGCTCAGAGTCACAAGAGCGAGCTCCTGGAAGCATTTCTCGAAAAAGGGAAAAAATATTTTTTTTCGTGTCGACATAAAGATGGTTCCGCCAAGTGCTTTGATAGTAAAAGTGCGCCTACAGAGCTCATACTAAGACAGAGAGGCCCTCATAGTCGTTTACAGGCGCGAAAAATCTGCTTTCTTAAAATGAATTGTCAAATATCTTTCAAAAAATTCCAAAACCACCCAAAAGTTAACACTTTGTCCTTTCTGGCCGGGTCGAGCAACTAGCTCCACCCCGCGCCGGAATTCCTCTAGCTCATCGATGCCGAGGAGCTCTACGAGGTATGTCTACGAGGTACTTCCAGCAACTCGTAAGCGTCCACTTGGTAGCGTCCAAAACCCGGATAGCGAAGCCGCACGGGGACCTCTGCCAGGCCGCCTGAAACGATGCGCGGGACGCTGGAAACCTTGCAGGAGACGCCTGCAGGGGCGTCGTTTACGATGCGTGGGGCCCTGCAAAGCGCGCAAGGAAGATCTGCCGAGGAGCCTGGAAGAACTGCCGAAGCTCTTCCGAAGCTCTGCCGAAGCGCTTCGCGCACCCTGGAGCCACGCGTATTGGGAAACGCTAGGAAGCCACGCTCCCGGACACGCTGCGACCTCTGGCAACCTGCTCCGGGGATCGTGGACCGGCGGAGGTGGGCGTGTGCTCCTCACCACCCACCGCTGGCTTCTTCTCTGAAACCCTCAGCTCTCCAAGGAGCTATCCGGGAAAAACCCGGATAACGAAGCCAAGCGCGGAACGTCGCACGGGACCTCTGCCAGGGTACCTGAGACGATGCGCGGGACGCTGGAAACCTCGCAGGAATCGCTTGCGGGGGCGCCGTTTACGATGCGTGGGGCCCTTCAAATCACGCAAGGAAGATCTGCCTGGGAGCCTGCGAGCACTGGCGAAGCTCTGCCGAAGCTCTGAAGAAGCTCTGCCGAAGCGCTTCGCGCACCCTGGAGCCACGCGTATTGGGAAACGCTAGGAAGCCACGCTCCCGGACCCGCTGCAAGTTCCGGCAAGCCGCTGCGACGAGCGTGGACCGCCGTGGAGGAGCTCCTGGCAGGCGCAAGCATCGTCCGGCTTCTTCTCTGAAACCCTTAGCCCTCCAAGGAGCTATCCGGGAATAACTTGCTCAGGGAAGCTCTACGAGTTACTAGCTCCAACCGCGCCCGAATTCCTCTAGCTCATCGATGCCGAAGAGCTCTACGAGGGCTTCCAGCAACTAGCTTAGGGAAGCTCTACGAGTCAAACCTTCTATTCCCGGATAGCTCCTTGGAGAGCTGAGGGTTTCAGATAAGAAGCTGGCGGTGGGTGGTGCGGAGGACACGCCCACCTCCGCCGGTCCACGATTCTCGCAGAAACTTGCCGGAGCTTGCAGCGGGTCCGGGAGCGTGGCTTCCTAGCGTTTCCCAATACGCGTGGCTTCAGGGTGCGCAAAGCGCTTCGGCAGAGCTTCGGAAGAGCTTCGGCAGTTCTTCCAGGCTCCTAAGCAGATCTTCCTTGCGCGCTTTGCAGGGCCCCACGCATCGTAAACGGCGCCCCTGCAAGCGTCCCCTGCGAGGTTTCCAGCGTCCCGCGCATCGTTTCACAGGGGTCCCCGTGCGGCGTTTCGCGCTTGGCTTCGCTATCCGGGTTTTGGACGCTTACAAGTATCTCAGAGAGCTCTTCGGGAACTTGGTAGCGTCCAAAACCTGAAGAGCGAAGAGAATCTCGGGGACGGGAAATCTTTTCTGGAGAGCCTGGGCAGCCCCCCTTGGGCGCGGCGGAGCCGCTGCCAGAAACGCTTCCATGCGTGCCTGCACGCATGCAGACACGCGTGGAAGCTTGCCGTAAGCTCTCCCGGACACGATGCCGGCTCGAACGACCTGCTGCGGGGATTCTGGAGCGCCGCGAAGGAGCTCCCCGGGGCACCACCACCGTCCAGCTTCTAATCTTAAACCCTTGAGCTCTCAGCGAGCTCTCCGGGAAAGTTACCAATGGGTCCGTGGAGATTTTTCTTGCCAACTGGCTCTCCAGCGCCCCGGAATTACTTTTAGTTTCCAGCAATAACTTGCTAAGGGAAGCTCTACAAGTTACTCTCAAGCTTCTAGCAACTACATGGTTGCGTCCAAAACCCGGAGAGCAACGACGACACTGGGCGCCGGCAGTAAACCGCCGGGGGACTCGTAGAGCTTTCTGACAGCATATAGTTTGGAAAAAACTCCAGAGAACGGCTAGTTTTTCAGCCCAAGCGATTTCAGACCTCTCAAGATGACTCTAAGAAAAAACAAATAGTTTCGTAATCCAGTTCGAGTATCAAATCAAATCCCGACCTCTGAATGCACTAGTCGGACGCGTCGCATGTCTGCAAATCGACCCATGTGATTAACAGCCCTGCAGCCCCGCTGAAGACCGAGTTAAGCGCAAAAAAACGGACAACATCTCTGATGACTCGAATAATACAATATTTCGCGGATCTAAATCGAGAAGCAGACCGAGTTCCGAGCTCTAGAATCGACCGACAGACGCGCCTGATCTGTAAAAATCGATTTGTGTGACCCGCAGCACTCTAACCCTCCCCCAGCACGAGTTGAGTACAGACAAATAAAGCACTTATAAGATCACTCGGACAATACGAATAGTTTTGCGGACATAGCTCCAGCAGCGGGCCGATTTTAGAGCTCTTGAATCAACACACGAACGCGCCTGATAATTCCCGATCGATTTATGTGACTATGAGCTCTGTAGCTGCCCTACAGCTCGCGTTAAGTACAGAAAACCGAGAGCGTCTGTCAAGATGACTCGAATAATACGAATAGATTCGCGGACCTAGCTCGGCTAGCAGACCGAATTCAGACCTCTAGATTCAACAGGCGAACGCGCCTGATTATTCTGAATGCGATAGGTGTGCTAACCAGCTGTGCAGCTGCCCTACAGCTCGAGTTAAGTACAAAATACCGAGAACGCGTATCAAGATAACTCAAAACGGCCGATCCCGCCAGTGCTTTTCGATAGTAATATTCACCCGATCGAGCTGAGATCAAGATGTCGAGCGGGAATAAGATCGAATATCACGAGAAAAACTACTAGAGCTCAAACAAATTGTCAAATGTCGAGAACAAAACTTTCAACCGAGCAAAAGTTGTCAAAAGTTCAGTCGAGATTTTTCGAGCCAACTAGCTCTGGGACGCGCCGGAATTAATCTTAGCGTCCAGCAATAACTTGCTAAGGGAAGCTCTACGAGTCACTTGTAAGCGTCCAAAACCCGGATAGCGACGCCAAGCGCGGAACGCCGCACGGGGACCTTTGCCAGGCCGCCTGAAACGATGCGCGGGACGCTGGAAACCTCGCAGGAGACGCTTGCAGGGGCGCCGTTTACGATGCGTGGGGCCCTGCAAAGCGCGCAAGGAAGATTTGCCTAGGAGCCTGGAAGAACTGCCGAAGCTCTTCCGAAGCTCTGCCGAAGCGCTTCGCGCACCCTGGAGCCACGCGTATTGGGAAACGCTAGGAAGCCACGCTCGCGGACCCGCTGCCGGTTCCGGCAAGTAACTCGTAGAGCTTCCCTTAGCAAGTTATTGCTGGAAGCTTAAGAGTAATTCCGGGGAGCTGGAGAGCTAGTTGGCAACAAAAATCTCGACGGACCTTTTGGTGACTTTTGGTCGGTTGAAAATTTTGTTCTCGAAATTTGACATTCGTTAGAGCTCTAGTATTTTTTCCCATGATATTCGATCTTATTCCCGCTCGCCATCTTGATCTCAGCTCGATCGGGTAACTTTGAAGGCCAAAAAGCAGGCAGGCGGGAACGGCCGTTTCGAGTCATCTTGATACGCGTTGTCGGTATTTTCTACTTAAATCGAGCTGTAGGGCCGCTACAGTGCTGGTAAGCACACCTATCGCACTCAGAATCATCAGGCGCGTTCGCCTGTTGAATCCATAGGTCTCAACTCGGTCTGCTAGTCGAGCTAGGTCCGCAAACCTATTCGTATTATTCGAGTCAACTTGATACGTGTTGTCGATATTCTCTACTTAACTCGAGCTGTAGGGCAGCCACAGTGCTGGTAAGCACATCTATCGCCCTCAGAATCATCAGGCGCATTCGTCTGTTGAATCCATAGGTCTGAACTTGGTCTGCTAGCCGAGCTAGGTCCGGAAACCTATTCGTATTATTCGAGTCAACTTGATACGCGTTGTCGGGTTTCTCTACTTAACTCGAGCTGTAGGGCAGCTACAGTGCTGGTAAGCACACCTATCGCACTCAGAATCATCACGCGCGTTCGCCTGTTGAATCCAGGGGTCTGAACTCGGTCTGCTAGCCGAGCTAGGTCCGCAAATCTATTCGTATTATTCGAGTCATCTTGACAGACGCTCTCGATTTCCTGTACTTAACTCGAGCTGTAGGGCAGCTACAGGGCTCTTTGTCACAGACACCGATAGGTAATCATCAGTCGCGTTCGTCTACTGAAACGAGAGCTCTGAACTCGGTTTGCTGCCCGAGCTAGGTTCGCGAAACTATTCGTATTGTCCGAGTTATCTTGAGAAGTGCTCTCAGTTTTCTGCACTTAACTCGTGTTCGGGGCCGGCTACAGTGCTGCGGGTCACACATATCGATTTGAACACATCAGGCGCGTTTGTCGGTCGATTCCAGAGCTCGGAACTCGGTCTGCTGCTCGAACTAGGTCCGCAAAACTATTCTATTATTCGAGTCGATACTGTCGGTTTTCTGCACTTAACTCGGGCTGTAGGGGGGCTGCAGGGCTGGGAATCACATGAGTGGATTCGCAGACATCAGACGCGGCCGCCTGTCGCATTCAGAGGTCTGAACTCGGTTTGATACTCGAACTGGGTTGCGAAACCGGTTGGTTTTTGTTAGCGTTATCTTGAGAGGTCTGAAATCGCTTGGGCTGAAAAACTAGTCGTTTTTCGGAGTTTTTTCCCACACTTGATATTTTCAGGAAGCTCTACGAGTCCCCCGGCGGTAAGAAAGGTTGACGGTTTACCGCCGGCGCCCAGTTCCTGCGGGGATCGTGGACCAGCGGAGGTGGGCGTGTGCTCCTCACCACCCACCGCCGGCTTCTTCTCTGAAACCGTGAGCTCTCCAAGGAGATATCCGGGAACACACTCGAAAGCCTTCCTGGCGAGCCCCCAGAAGCTGCCCTGAGGCGCCCCCGGGGAACTCGGGGTTTTCCTGGGGAGCTTCTGAAGCGCTGCCAGGAACGCTTCCACGCGTGCCTGCACGCGTGCAGGCACGCGTAGACGCTTGCCGGAAGCCCTCCCAGACACGCTGCCGGGTCGAACGAACCGCTGCGGGGATTCTGGACCGGCGAAGATGGGCTGCTGGCGGGCACCACCACCGTCCGGCTTCTTATCTAAAACCCTTTCGCTCTCAGAAAGCTCTCCGGGAATCTTAGGGAAGCTTTACAAGTCATTTCTCTTAAGCTTCCAGCTGTTAGCTTAGCTCAGGGAAGCTCTACGAGTCACAGGGCTGTACATGTGCGTGGTGGCGCTGGAAAGCTTGCCCGGCGCGCTCCTGAAGGGCTGAGAGCGACGCCTCCACGCGTGCCTGCACGCGTGGGAGCTCGCTGCCGGGGAGCTTCGCGAGGCCTCTCGAGCACGTTCTACGGGAACGTATTGGAACAGGCGCTCCGGGACACGCTGCGGCGTGCAGGCACGCGTGAAAGCTTGCCGGAAGCTCGCCCGGACCAGTTGCCGGGTTGCCGGAGCCGCTGCGAGACCTGTGGAGCGCCGTGGAGGAGCTCCTGGCAGGCACACCACCGTCCAGCTTCTAACGCTTCCACGCGTGCCTGCACGCGTGCAGGCACGCGTGGACGCTTGCCGGAAGCTCTCCCAGCTGCCGGGCCAGGCGAGCCGCTGCGAGGATCGTGGAGCGGCGGAGATGGGCTGCTGGCGGGCACCACCACCGCCCGGCTTCTAATCTAAAACCCTTTAGCTCTCAGAGAGCTCTCTGGGAACTAGCTCCAGCCCGCGCCGGAATTTCTCTAGCTCATCGATGCCGAAGAGCTCTACGAGGTACTAGCTCCCCCCCGCGCCGGAATTCCTCTAGCTCATCGATAACGAAGAGCTCTACGAGGTATCTTTGCTGGAGAGCTCTTGGAAGCTTCCGTGCAGCGCTGCTGATGCGCTACCAGAAACGCTTCCATGCGTGCCTGCATGCGCGCAGGCACGCGTGGAAGCTTGCTGGAAGCTCACCCGGACCAGCTGCCGGGCCGAACGAGCCCCTGTGGGGATTCTGGAGCGCCGCGGAGGAGCTCCTGGCGGGCACCACCACTGCCGGGCTTCTAATTTTAAACCTTCTAGCTCTAGCTCTCAGCGAACTCTCCGGGAATGTTGAACCGACCAAAAGTCACCAAAAGGTCCGTCGAGAAAATCCTTGCCAACTAGCTCTCCAGCGCGCCGGAATTACTCTTGAGCTTCCAGCAACTAGTTCCGGGAAGCTCTGCGAGTTACTAGCTCTCCAGTCCCCCGGAATTACTCTTAAGCTTCCAGCAACTTGCTTAGGGAAGCTCCACGAGTTACCACTCTTACGCTTCCTGCAATAACTTGCGAAGGGGAAGCTCTACAAGTTACTAGCTCCACCCCGCACCGGAATTCCTCTAGCTCATCGAAGCCGAAGAGCTCTACGAGGTATTAAAAGCCGGACAATGGTGGTGCTCGCAGGCAGCCCATCGTCGCCGCCCCCGATTCCCCGCAGGAGCTTGTTTGTCCCAGCAGCCCTTCCGGGGGCGCTTCCGGCACGCGCTCGCGCGTGCTTGCACGCGTGAGGGCACGCGGGGAAGCGTGCCTGGCATGGCTTGCGACGCGCTTCAGGAGAGCTCTCAGAGGTCGGCGCGAATGCTTTGCAGAGTTGCCTTTTTGCTCTCCAGGTTTTGGACGCCACCAAGTAGCTCGTAGAGCTTCCCCTAGCTAGTTGCTGGAAGCTTAAGACTAATAACTCGTAGAGTTTCCCTTAGCTAGTTGCTGGAAGCTTAAGAGTACTTTCGGGGCGCCGGAGAGCTAGTTGGCAAGGAAAATCTCGACGGGCTTTTTTATGACTTTGCGTCGGTTAAAAATTTTGTTCTCGAAATTCAACCCTCAGTTAGAGCTCTAGTATTTTTTCCGGTGTCGGCTGCTACTCGAGCTAGGTTCGCGACACTATTCGCATTGTTCGAGTCGCCTTGGGAGGTGCTGTCGATTTTCGCAAGTAACTCAGGCTGTAAAAGAGCTACAGAGCTGATACGTAAAGAAACTGATTCGAAGTCATTGTGCGCGTTCGTTTTTTGCATGCAGAGGTCTGAACTGGGTTTGCTACTCGGGCTAGGTCCGCAAATCTATTCGTATTCTTCAAGTTTCCTTGGCAGATGTTGTCCCTTTTCTGTATTGAATTCGGGTTGTAGGAGAGCTACGAGCTGGTACGCACAGAAAACGATCCTGAAGTATCGGGTGCGTTCGGCTGTTGCATCTAGAGGTCAGAAATCGCTCGGGCTGAAAAACTATTCGTTCTCTACCATCTTTTTGCAATTATATATAGTCAGGAAGCTCTACGAGTCCCCCGGCGGTAAGAAAGGTTGACGGTTTACCGCCGGCGCCCAGTTCCGGGGCGCTGGAGAGCTAGTACCTCGTAGAGCTCTCCGTTATCGATGAGCTAGAACCGGCGCGGGGTCAGCTAGTACCTCGTAGAGCTTTTCGGCATCGATGAGCTAAATGAATTCCACGTGCCTTCACGCGTGCAGGCACGCATGGAAGCGTGTTTGGCAGCGCTTCAGAAGCGTCTCAAGAGAGTTCCCCAGAGCCCCACAGGAAAGATTCCCCACCCCCGAGGGTCTCCTCGCTCCCCGGTTTTTGGACGCTACCAAGTAACTTTTGGTCGGTTTTGGTAAGATTCGAAAGATATTCCCGGAGAGCCCTCTGAGAGCTATAGGGTTTCAGATTAGACGCCGGTCAGGTGATGGTGCCCGCCAGCAGCCCATCTTCGCCGGTCCAGAGTCCTCGCAGCAGTTCGTTTGGGGTCGCAACGGGTCCGGGGCCGTTTCCGGCGCGCGTCCACGCGTGCCTGCACGCGTGCAGGCACGCATGGAGGCGTGCCTGGCAGCGCTTTCAAAGCGCTTTAGGCGTGCCTGCACGCGTGCAGGCACGCATGGAGGCGTGCTTGGCAGCGCTTTCGAAGCGCTTCAGGAGAGCACAAATATTTCCCGTCTCCGAGGGTAGGTACCTCGTAGAGCTCTTCGGCATCGATGAGCTAGAGGAATTCCGGCGCGGTGTAGAGCTAGTACCTCGTAGAGCTCTTCGTTAATGATGAGGTAGAGGAATACCTCGTAGAGCTCTTCGGCATCGATGAGCTCGAGGAATTCCGGCGAGGGGTGGAGCTAGTTGGCCGACCCGGCCTCAAGAGACAAAGTGGTGACTTTGGGTCGGTTTTTCCCGGAGAGCTCTCTGAGAGCTAGAAGGTTTCAGATTAGAAGCCGGACGGTGGTGGTGCCTTCCAGCAGCCCATCTTCGCCGCTCCGAAATCCCCGCGGCGACTCGTTTGAGCCGGCAGCGGGTCCGGGAGCGATTCCGGCGCGCGTCCACGCGTGCCTGCACGCGTGCAGGCACGCATGGAAGCGTGCCTGGCAGCGCTTCAGAAGCGCTGCAGGAGAGTCCCGAGAGTCCCCCAGAGCTCCACAGGAACGATTCCCGTCCGTGAATGTCTCTTCGCTCTCCGGTTTTTGGACGCTATCAAGTACCTTGTAGAGCTCCACATCGATGAGCTAGAGGACTTCCGGCCTAGTTGGCCGACCCTGCCCTGGCGGACAATGTGGTAACCTGGGGTCGGTACCACGTAGAGCTCTTCGGCATCGATGAGCTAGAGGAATTCCGACGCGGGGCGGAGCTAGTTGGTCGACCCGACCAGAAAGGACAATGTGATAACTTTGGATCGGTTTTTCCCGGAGAGCTCTCTGAGAGCTAGAGGGTTTTAGACTGGCGCCGGCGGTGAACCGTCAATCTGGTCACCGCCGGGAACCTAGTAGAGCTCCTTTCATCAGTGGGAGTGCTCAGAATCAAAATAGAAAAATGTATGAAGATTTTCTTTAAATTTTGATTTTTTGATCATTTCGATGTTCATATTAGTTCGGTTCCCGGAGGTCAGCTCATGATAAAATGCATCGGAAGCTTATATGCGCATGCTTAACGTAAAAATTTGCTTTCTCGAAATAAATGGTCAAATATCTCTCAAATCTTAGCAAAACCGACCGAAAGTCACGACTTTGTCTGTTCTTGTCGGGTCGGCCAACTAGCTCCACACTGCGCCGGAATTCCTGTAGCTCATCGATGCCGAAGAGCTCTACGAAGTAGTAGAAGCTGGACGGTGGTGGTGCCCGCCAGCAGCCCATCTCCGCCGGTCCAGGACCCTCGCAGCGACTTGTAACACGTCGCAGCGGGTCCGGGAGTGCTTCCAGCAAGCGTTTACGCGTGCCTGCACGCGCGCAGGCACGCGTGGATGCGTTCCTGGCAGCGCGTCAGAAGCGCTGCAGGAGAGCCCCCCAGAGCCCCTGAAGCGCTTCACGAGAGCGTCCGAGGGCTCGCCAGGAAAGCTTTCGGGTGTGTGTTCTCCCTGGGTTTTGGACGCTACCAAGTAACTCGTAGAGCTTCCTTAGCTAGTTGCTGGAAAAGCTTTTCGGCAAGATGAGCTAAGTGGAATTCCTCGCAGAGCTCTTCGGCAGGATAAGCTAAGCGGAATTCGGGCGCAGGGTGGAGCTAGTTCCCGGAGAGCTCTCTGAGAGCTAGAGGGCTTTAGATTAGAAGCCGGACGGTGGCGGTGCCCGCCAGCAGCCCATCGTCGCCGCTCCAGAATCCCCGCAGCAGTTCGCCCGACCCGGCAGCTGGTTTGGGGGCGCTTCCACCGCGCGTCCACGCGTGCCTGCACGCGTGCAGGCACGCGCGGGAGCGTTCCTTGCAGCGCTTCAGAGGCGCTGCACGGGAGCCCCCCCGAGCTCCAGAAGCGCTTCACGGGAGCGTCGGACAGCTCGCCCGGAAAGCTTTCCGTCGTGCGTTCTCTTTGCTTTCCGGGTTTTTCCCGGAGAGCTCTCTGAGAGCTAGAGGGTTTCCGGACGGTGGTGGTGCCCGCCAGCAGCCCATCCTCGCCGCTCCAGAATCCCCGCAGCAGTTCGCCAGACCCAGCAGCGGGTTCGGGGGCGCTTTCCAAGTGTGCCTGCACGCGTGCAGGCACGTGCGAAAGCGTTCCTGGCAGCGCTTCAGAAGGGCTGCAGGGCAGCTCCCCGGAGCTTTGTAGGAAAGATTTCCTCTCCCCAGCGGTTTATATTCCTGGAGAGCCCTCTGAGAGCTAGAGGGTTTTAGATTAGAAGCCGGACGGTGGTGGTGCCCGCCAGCAGCCCATCTCCGCCGGTCCAGGATCTTCGCAGCGACCTGTAGAACTGAGAACCGGCGGTGGGCCGTCAACCTGGTTACCGCCGGGAACCTCGTAGAGCTCTTTTCTTGCACGGCGACCGTCGGAACACATGAAGGAAGCTTCTGGAGCAAACAACGTTTTTCTGTTTTTATCCAACGACGGTTGCTCCAAGTGTTTTGATAGTAATACTGCACCTACGAACCTGAGAATCTCACTGGCAGACGCGGCATAACCCATTACAAGTGCGAAAAATCTGGTTTCTCAAAATGAATGGTCAAATATCTTTCAAACCTTAGCAAAACCGACCCAAAGTTAACACTTTGTTCGCCCGGGCCGGGCGGTCCAACTATCTCCACCCCGCGCCGGAATTCCTTTAGCTCATCGATGCCGAAGAGCTCTACGAGGTACGTCGCAGCGGGTCCGGGAGCGCTTCGGGCACGCGTCCACGCGCGCCTGCACGCGTGCAGGCCCGCGTGGAAGCGTTCCCGGCAGCGCTTCAGAAGCGTTGCAGGGGAACCTCCAGAGCTCCAGAAGCGCGTCACAAGAGCGTCCGAGGGCCCGCCAGGAACGCTTTCCGGTTTATATTCTCTTTGCTTTCTGCTCTCCGGGTTTTTCCCGGAGAGCTCTCTGAGAACTAGAAGGTTTTAGATTAGAAGCCGGACGGTGGTGGTGCCCGCCAGGAGTTCCTCCACGGCGGTCCACGAGCCTCGCAGCGCCTCGCCCGAGCCGGCAGCTGGTCGGGGGGCGCTTCCGGCGAGCGTCCACGAGTGCGTGCACGCGTGCAGGCACGCGTGGAAGCGTTCCTGGAGACGCTTCAGAAGCGCTGCAGGGGAGCTCCCCAGAGCCCTAGAAGCGCTACATGAGAGCGTCCGAGGGCTCGCCAGGAAAGCTTTCCAATGTGTGTTCTCTTTGCTCTCTGGGTTTCTCCCGGGGAGCTCGCTGAGAGCTAAAGGGCTTAAGATTAGAAGCCGGACGGTGGTGGTGCCCGCCAGGAGCTCCTTTCCGTCGCTCCACGATCCTCGCAGCGGCTTTTTTGAGCCGGCAGCAGGTCCGGGAGAGCTTCCGGCAAGCTTCCACGCGTGCCTGCACGCGTGCAGGCACGCATGGAAGCGTTTCTGCCAGCGCTTCGGCAGCGCTGCAGGGGGGCCTCCCAGAGCTCTCCAGGAAACATTCCCGGAGAGCTCTCTGAGAGCTAAAGGGTTTTAGATTAGAAGCCGGGCGGTGGTGGTGCCCGCCAGCAGCCCATCTCCGCCGCTCCACGATCCTCGCAGCGGCTCGCCTGGCCCAGCAGCTGGTCGGGGAGAGCTTCCGGCAAGCGTCCACGCGTGCCTGCGCGCGTGCAGGCACGCGTGGAAGCGTGCCTGGCAGCGCCTCAGAGACGCTGCAGGGAACCCCCAGACCCCCAGAAGAGATTCACGAGAGCTTCCGTGGGCTTGCCAGGGAGGCTTTCTGTTGTGTGCCCTCTTTGCTCTCCGGGTTTTTCCTGGAGGGCTCTCTGAGAGCTAGAAGGATTTTAGATTAGAAGCCGGGCGGTGGTGGTGCCCGCCAGCAGCCCATCTCCGCCGCTCCACGATCCTCGCAGCGGCCCGCCTGGCCGGGCAGCTGGTCCGGGAAAGCTTCCGGCAAGCGTCCACGCGTGCCTGCGCGCGTGCAGGCACGCGTGGAAGCGTTCCTGGCAGCGTTTCAGAAACGCTGCAGGGGGGCCCCCAGACCCCCAGAAGAGCTTCACGAGAGCTTCCGTGGGCCTGCCAGGAAGGCTTTCTGGCGTGTGCCCTCTTTGCTCTCCGGGTCCTGGGCGCTGCCAAGTGGGCGCTACCAAGTTCCCGGAGAGCTCTCTGAGAGCTAGAAGGTTTTAGATTAGAAGCCGGGCGGTGGTGGTGCCCGCCAGCAGCCCATCTCCGCCGCTCCACGATCCTCGCAGCAACTCGCCTGACCCGGCAGCGGGTTCGGGGGCGTCTCCAGCACGCGTTCACGCGGGCCTGCACGCGTGCAGGAACGCGTGGAAGCGTTCCTGGCAGCGCTTCAGAGACGCTGCAGGTGAGCCCCCAGAGCTTCAGAAGAGCTTCACGAGAGCTTCCGTGGGGATGCCAGGAAGGCTTTCCAGTAACTCGTAGAGCTTCCCTTAGCTAGTTGCTGGAAGCTTAAGAGCACTTCCCGGATAGCCCCATGGGCTAAGTAGGGTTGTTAGAGAAGAAGCTGGCGGGTGCGCGTACGCCGCCGCACTCTTCCGCCCACCGCTCTACGTGCCATTCCGTGGATCCTTGGGTTCCGCAGCGTGTCCCGGAGCGCCTGTTCCGATACGTTCCCGTAGAACGTGCTCCAGAGGCCGCGCGAAACTCTCGGCAGCGAGCTCCCACGCGTGCAGGCACGCGTGGAAGCGTCGCTCTCAGCCCTTCAGGAGCGCGCCAGGCAAGCTTTCCAGCGCCACCACGCACATGTACAGCCCTGTAAGGGCGCGCCAGGCAAGCTCTCCAGAACACTACGCACCTTTGAAGCGTGCTTGAGGCTACCAGACACGCACCGAGACGAGCGCAGGGACACGCGCAACGCCAGAGGTGCGCTTGCGCGACGAAACGCGTCCGCGCGCGCGTCTCGCGCTTGGCTTTCCAGGTTTTTCCCGGAGAGCTCGCTGAGAGCTAAAGGGTTTAAGATTAGAAGCCGGACGGTGGTGGTGCCCGCCAGCAGCCCATCTCCGCCGGTCCAGAATTCTCGCAGCAGCTCGCCTGACCCGGCAGCGTGTCCGGGGGAGCTTCCGGCGAGCGTCTAAGCGTGCCTGCACGCGTGCAGGCACGCGTGGAAGCGTTCCTGGCAGCGCATCGAAAGCGCTGCCGGGAAGCCCCCCAGAGCCCCAGAAGAGCTTCACGCGTGCTTCCGTGGGCTTGCCAGGAAGGTTTTCCCGGATAGCCTCGTGGGCTACGAAGGGTTGTTAGAGAAGATGCCGGCCGGTGCGCGTACGCCGCCGCACCCGTCCGCCCACCGCTCCACGTGCCCTTCCGTGACCTCTCGGGTTCTGCAGCGTGTCCCGGAGGGTCTGTTCCAATACGTTCCCGTAGAACGTGCTCCAGAGGCCCCGCGAAGCTCCCGGGCAGCGAGCTCTCACGCGTGCGGGCACGCGTGGAAGCGTCGCTCTTAGCCCTGCAGGGGCGCGCCAGGCAAGTTCTCCTGCGCCACCACGCACGTTTAGAGCCCTTCAGGAGCGCGCCAGGCAAGCTCTCCAGCGCCACCACGCATCTGTGAAGCGTGCTTCAAGCAACCTGACACGAACCGTTTCAGTTCCCGGAGAGCTCTCTGAGAGCTACAGGGTTTTAGGTTACAAGCCGGTCGGTGGTGGTGCCCGCCAGCAGCCCATCTTCGCCGGTCCACGATCCTCGCAGCGCCTCGCCTGGCCCGGCAGCTGGTCCGGGAGAGCTTCCGGCAAGCGTCCACGCGTGCCAGCACGCGTGCCGGCACGCGTGGAAGCGATCCTGGCAGCGCTTCAGAAGCGCTGCAATGGGGCCCCCCAGAGCCCCAGAAGCGTTCCACGAGAGCGTCGGTGAGCTCGCCAGCACAGCTTTCTGGCGTGTGTGCTCTTTACTATTCGGGTTGTGGACGCTGCCAAGTCGAGCGCAGGACACGTGCAACGCCAGGTGTGCGCTTGCGCGACCCGACGCTCTGCGCGCGTCTCGCGTTTGGCTATCCGGGTTTTTGACGAGAACAGGTTTCGGTGTGCGTTCTCTTTGCTCTCGGGGTTTTGGACGCTACCGAGATGGACAAGATCCGCTGGAGAGCTAGGACAGCTACAGAGCTGATATTTACGGAAACTGATTGAGAATCACCAGTTGTGTTTGTCTATCGAATCCAAAACTCTGAACTCGGTCTGCTGCATGATCTAGAATCGCGAAACTGTTCGTATTGGTCAAGTCATCTTGAGAAGTGCTCTCGGTTTTCTTCACTCAACTCGCGCTCAGGAGCTGTTGGTGACAGATATCGATTTGAAGACATCAGGCGCGTCCGCTTGTCGAATGCAGAACTCAGAACTCGGTCTGCTGCCCGAATTAGGTCTGCGAAACTACTGCATTTTTCGAGTCATCCTGAGAGATGCTGTTGCTTTTCTGCACTAACTCGAGCTTTAGTGGAGCTGCATGATAATGACAGAAGTCGATTCGCAGAGATCAGGCGCGTCCGCCTGTCGCATTCAGAGGTCGAAAAATATTTACTATGAGTCGGAATGTTGGTAGGCGCTGTCGGTTTTCTCAACTTATGTCGAGCTAGCAAGCTCTACGAGTCTTCCGGTGGTAACCAAGGTTGACGATTCACCGCCGGCGCCCAGTTAGACAAGAAGATTCCGGCGCGCTGAAGAGCTAGTACCTCGTAGAGCTCTTCGGCATCGATGAGCTAGAGGAATTCCGGCGCAGGGTGGAGCTAGTTGGCCCAGTCGGCCGAGGCGGACAATGTGGCAACTGTTGGGTCGTTTTGCGAAAATTTGAAAGATATTTGACAATTCATTTGAGGGAGCAGATTTTTGCGCGTCGCATTGGCATATCTCTGACAGCAGCTCAACTCTCGCGATGGACTTCCAGGAACTGAGCGAATATGAACATCCAAAACATCGGATTTGAAGAAAAAAAAAAAAAAAAAAAAAAAAAAAAAAAAAAAAAAAATTCTTTGAGTCTGTGTCGGTTCTCTCTTACCAGTGCGAAGAGCTCTACGAGGTTCCCGGCGGTGACCAGGTTGAGGGTTCACCGCCGGCGCCATACCTCGTAGAGCTCTTTCGCATCGATCAGCTAGAGGAATTCCGGCGCAGGGTGAAGCTAGTTGGCCCATCCGGGCGAGGCGGACAATGTGGCAACTTTTCGGTGGTTTTGCGAATATTTGCAAGATATTTGACAATTATGAAATCGGTCTCGAGCTAGGTCCGGAAACCTATTCGTACTGTTCGAGTCAAGGCGCGTCCGCCTTCCAAATCTAGAGCTCGGAACTCTGTGTGCTGCCAAAACTAGTTCCGCGAAACTCGTTCTGTTCGAGTCATCCTGAGAGGCGCTGTCGGTTTTCTGCACTTGACTCGGGCTGTAGGGGGGCTGCAGGGCTGGTAATCACAGAGATCGATTCAGAGACATCAGACGCGTCCTGTAGAGGTCTGAACACGGTCTGATACTCGAGCTAGGTTTGCCGAACTCTTCGTATTGTTCGAGGCGCTCTCGATCTACGCACGTAACTCGGGCTGTAGGAGAGCTACAGGGCTCGTAGAATCCAGAAGCATCGGGGGCGTTCGGCTATTGCATCCGAGAGGTTTGAAATTGCTTGGGCTGAAAAACTATTTTTTCTGTGTTTTCTTTTTCGACATTATATGTTGTCAGAAAGCTCTACGAGTCCCCCGGCGGTAACAAAGGTTGACGGTTTACCGCCGACGCCCAGTTTGAAAGATATTTTACAATTTCTGTTGAGGAACCAGATTTTTCGCACCTGTAGTGGGTTTGGCCGCGTCTGCCAGTAAAACTTCCAGGTCTGTAGGTGCACAGAAGCTTTCCCTCCGTGTTCCGACGATCGCCGTGCAAGAGAAGAGCTCTACAAGGTTCCCGGCGGTAACCAATGAGGGGCGTTTGGCTGTTGCATCGAGAGGTCTGAAATCGTTCAGGCTGAAAAACTATTCGTTCTCTGCAATTTTTTTCGACATCATGCTTAGGAAGCTCTACGAGTCTCCCGGCGGTAACCAAGGTTGACGGTTAACCGCCGGCGCCCAGTGTGTGTCCTCTTTGCTCTCCGGTTTTGGACGCTACCAATTTCCCGTCCCCAAAGCGTCTCTTCGCTCTCCGGGTTTTGGACGCTTCGAAGTGGACGCTACCAAATACCATGTGCGGCTCTTCGGCAAAGACCTAGAAGGATCTCGGGCGCAGAGCGGAGCTCGTTGGCCGGCCCGACCAAAGGATGTAGCAACCTGGGGTTAGTTTTTCCCGGAAGGCTCTCTGAGAGCTACAGGGTTTTAGATTAGAAGCTGGGCGGTGGTTGTGCCCGCCAGCAGCCCATGTCCGTCAGATCCCCGCAGCGACCTGTGAAACGTGCACGCGAAGAAGCGTTCCTGGCAGTGCTTCAGAAGCGCTGCAGGTAAGCCCGGAGAGCTGCAGAAGCGTCTCACGAGAGCGTTTGATGGCTCGCCAGGTAAGCTTTCCGGTTCTGCTCGCTTTGCTCTCCGGGTTTTGGATGCTTCAAGTAACTCGTAAAGCTTCCTTAGCAAGTTGTTGCTGGAAGCTTACGAGTAATTCCCGGAGAGCTCGCTGAGAGCTAAAGGGTTTCAGATTAGAAGCCGGACGGTGGTGGTGCCCGCCAGCAGCCCATCTCCGCCGGTTCAGAATTCTCGCAGCAGGTCGTTCGAGCCGGCAACGGGTCCGGGAGAGCTTCCGGCAAGCTTCCACGCGTGCCTGCACGCGTGCAGGCACGCGTGGAAGCGTTTCTGGCAGCGCCTCGGAAGCGCTGCGGGGGAGCCCCCCTGAGCCCCAGAAGAGCTTCACGCGAGCATCCGCGTGCTTGCCAGGAAGGTTTTCCGTTGTGTGTTCTCTTTGCTCTCCGGGTTTTGGACGCTACCAATTTCGGGGCGCTGGAGAGCTAGTTGGCAAGAAAATCTAAACGGACCTTTTGCTGACTTTTGGTCGGTTGAAAATTTGGTTCTCGAAATTCAATCCTTCGTTAGAGCTCTCATATATTTTTTCCCGTGATATTTGATCTTATCTCCGCTTACTATCTTGATCTCAGCTCCGTCGGGATCTTTTACTGCCAAAAGGCACACGGGCGGGATCGGCCGTTTCGAGTCATCTTCATACGCGCTGTCAGTTTATTAGACTTAACTCGAGCTTTAGGACAGCTTCAGAGCTCGTAAGCACAGCTAATCGATCTAGAATGATCAGGCGTGTTCGCCTGTTGAATCGAGAGGCCTGAAATCGGTCTGCTAGCCGAGCTAGGTCCGCAAATCTATTCGTACTATTCGAGTTATCTTCACAGACGCTCGTTCTTTGCACTAAACTCGAGCTATAGGACAACTACAGAGCTGATACTTACAGACGCCGATTCAGAATCATCAGTCGCGTTTGTTCTGTTGAATCCAGAGCTCTGAGGTCGGTCTGCTGCCCGATCTAGAATCGCGAAACTAGTCGTATTATTCGAGTCATCTTGAGAGGTGCTGTCGGTTCTTTGCACTTAACACGGGCTGTAGGGGCGCTACAGTGGAGATGGTTACAGAAATCGATTTGAAGACGTCAGGCGCGTCCGCCGGTCGAATCCATATCGGAACTCGGTCTTGCTCCAGACGCTTTCTTCACGTCTACCGAGGAGCGCCGTGCGAGAAAAGAGCTTTACGAGAGGCCCGGCCGTAACCTGGTTAACGTTTTACCGCCGGTTCCCATTCTGCACCTAACTTGGGCTGCAGGAAGCTGTTGGGCTGGTAATCACAGGAATCGATTCGGAGACATCAGCGTCCGCCTGTCGCAGTCAGAGGTCTAACTCGGTCTCATACTCAAGCTGGCTTAAACTATTCAATTTGGTGGAGTCATCTCGAGAGCTGCCATCGATCTATGGACGTAACTGTGGGACAATCCAGAAGGATCGGGGGCGTTCGGCTGTTGCATTGAGAGGTGTGATATCGCTGGGCTGAAAACATATTCGTTCTCTGCAATTTTTTTCGACATTATATATGTCATATATGTCAGGAAGCTCTACGAGTCCCCCGGCGGTAAGAAAGGTTGACGCTTTACCGCCGGCGCTCAGTACCTCGTAGAGCTGCTCGCAAGATGAGCTAAGAGGAATTCGGGCGCAGGCTGGAGCTAGTTGGCCGACCCGACATTAAGAGACAATGTGTTAACTTTGAGTAGGTTTTTTAATCTTCTTGGAAAATTTGAAGATTCGTTTTGAAAACCGGTATGTTTTTCACGTGTAGTGAGTTATGCCGCGGCTGCCAGTTAAATTCTCAGGTACGTAGCTGTAATATTACTATCAAAACACTTGCTGGACTCGATGGCTCGTTCGAGTCATCTTGACGGTTTTCTGTACATATCTCGAGATTCAGGACGGCTACAGAGCTCATACTTACAGAAATCGATTAGAAATCATAAGCCGAGTTGGTCTGTCCCATCTAGAGCTCCGAACTTGGTCTTCTGGTCGAGCTAGATCCGCAAACCGATTCGTATTCTTCGAGTCATGTTGACGAGTGATGTCGGTTTTCTCTACTCAACTCACGATTCAGAGGTACGCAAGCTAACCAAGCCAGGTCCGCCACCCGAGCTTGGTCCGCGAAACTATTCGTATTCTTCAAGTCCTCTTTGCAGGCGCTGTCGGTCTTCTGTACCTAACTGGAGAATTGCAGGGCTGAGACGCACAGAAACTGATCCAGAATCATCAGGGGCGTTCGGCTGAAGCATCTAGAGATCTGAAGAACGAGCTAATTCTGCAAAATTTGTCGTATGGGACCGATTTCTTTGGAACTGATGGTAATTTTTTCCACTGGGCGCCGGCGGTAAACCGTCAACCTTTCTTACCGCCGGGGGACTCGTAGAGCTTCCTGACAGTATATAGTGGGGGAAAAATAATTTCAGCCCAAGCGATTTCATACCTCTCAAGATGACTCTCACAAAAAAAAACAAACAGTTTCGCAACCCAGTTCGAGTATCAGACCGAGTTCAGACCTCTCAATGCGACAGGCGGACGCGTCCGATGTCTGCGAATCGACTCATGTGATTACCAGCCCTGCAGCCCCCCGACAGCCCGAGTTAAGTGCAGAAAACCGATGGCATCTCTGAGGATGACTCGAATAGTACAATAGTTTCGCGGACCTGTTTCGAGCAGCAGACCAAGTTCTGAGCTCTCGAATCGACCAACGAACGCGCCTGATGTGTGCAAATCGATTTCTATGACCCGCAGCACTGTAGCCCTTCCCCAGCACGAGTTGAGTGCAGAAAATTGAGAGCACTTTGCACGATGATTCGGACAATACGAATAGTTTCGCGACCCTAGCTCGGGCAGCAGACCGAGTTCAGAGCTTTGGATACAACAGACAAAAACGCGCCCAATGATTCCCAATCGATTTATGTAACTATAGCCTCTGTAGCTGCCCTACAGCTCGAGTTAATACAGAAAACCGAGAGCGTTTGTCAAGATGACTCGAAAAATACGAATAGATTTGCGGACCAAGCTCGGCTAGCAGACCGAGTTGAGACCTATGGATTCGAAAGGCGAACGCGCCTGATGATTCTGAGTGCAATAGGTGTGCTTACCAGCACTGTAGCTGCCCTACAGCTCGAGTTAAGTAGAAAATACCGACAACGCGTATCAAGTTGACTCGAATAATACGAATAGGTTTGCGGACCTAGCTCGGCTAGCAGACCGATTTCAGACCTATGGATTGAACAGACGAACGCGCCTGATCATTCTGAGTGCGATAGGTGTGCTTACCAGCACTGTAGCTGCCCTACAGCTCGAGTTACGTAGAAAATACCGACAACGCGTATCAAGTTGACTCGAATAATACGAATAGGTTTGCGAATCTAGCTCGGCTAGCGGACCGAGTTCAGACCTCTGGATTCAAGCGGCGAACGCGCCTGATGATTCTGAGTGCGATAGGTGTGCTTACCAGCACTGTAGCTGCCCTACAGCTCGATTTAAGTAGGAAAAACCGACAACGCGTATCAAATTGACTCGAATAATACGAATAGGTTTGCGAATCTAGCTCGGCTAGCGGACCGAGTTCAGACCTCTGGATTCAAGCGGCGAACGCGCCTGATGATTCTGAGTGCGATAGGTGTGCTTACCAGC
>CAUYUJ010002048.1:60000-94165 GCA_963575745.1 Prorocentrum cordatum | reverse complement strand
TTACTACAGGGAATAAAAATCTCACTTCTAAAAACAAGCTTCAAAATTTTGCATCAAGTGAAAAACACCGAACCCAGCTTACAACTTGGTAGCGTCCAAAACCCGGAGAGCGAAGGAGCCCTGGGAACGAAATCTTGTCCTGAGAGGGCTGGGGGGCCTCCCTGAAGCGCTTCGGAAGCGCTGCCAAGAACGCGTCCACGCGTGCCTACACTCGTGCAGGCACGCATGCCGGAAGCGCTCCCGGACCCGTTGCCGGCTCAAACGAACTGCTGCGAGGATTCTGGAGCGGCGAAGATGGGCTGCTGGCGGGCGCCACCATCGTCCGGCTTCCTCTCTAAAACCCTCTAGCTCTCAGAGAGCTCTCCGGGAACATTCTCTCTTTCGCCAGGCTGGCCAACTAGCTTCACTCTGCGCCCGAATTCCTCTTAGCTCTTTGCCGAAGAGCTCTGCGAGGTACTAGCTCCACCCCGCGCCGGAATTCCTCTAGCTCATCGATAACGAAGAGCTCCACGAGGTGAAAGCTCTACGAGGTACTCTCAGAGACGGGAGATATTTTCTGGAGACCTCTGGCTGGCTTCCTTGAAGCGCTTCGAAAGCGCTGCCAAGCACGCCCCCATGCGTGCCTGCACGCGTGCACGCGCGCCTGAAGCGCTTCGAAAGCGCTGCCAGGAACGCCTCCCTCCATGCGCGCCTGCACCCGTGCAGGCACGCGTGGATGCGTGCCAGAAACGATCCCGGACCCGCTGCGACCTCAAACGAACTGCTGCGAGGATTCTGGGGCGGCGAAGATGGGCTGCTGGCGGGCGCCACCAACGACCGGCTTCTAATCTGAAACCCTACAGCTCTCAGAGAGCCCTCCGGGAACTTGGTAGCATCCAAAACCCGGAGAGCGAAGAGACCCTCGGAGACAGGAAATATTTTCTGGAGGGCTCTGGTGGGCTCCCCTGAAGCGCTTCGAAAGCGCTGCCAGGCACGCCCCCATGCGTGCCTGCACGCGTGCAGACACGCCAGAAGAGCTTCGAAATCGCTGCCGCGCATGCCTCCATGCGTGCCTGCACGCGCGCAGGCACGCGTGGACGCGTGCCGGAAACGCCCCCGGACCCGCTGCGACTTCAAACGAACTGCTGCGAGGATTCTGGAGCGGCGAAGATGGGCTGCTGGCGGGCGCCACCAACGACCGCTTCTAATCTGAAACCCTATAGCTCTCAGAGAGCTCTCCGGGAAAAATCGACCGAAAGTTGTCGCATTGTCTCTTTTGGTCGGATCGGCCAACTAGCTCCACCCCGTGCCGGAATTCCTCTAGCTCATCGATGCCGAAGAGCTCTACGTGGTATGAACCGAAGAGCTCTGGGGAGCTCTCCTGAAGCGCTTCTGAAGTGCTGCCAGGCCCGCTTCCACGCGTGCCTGCTCGCGTGGACGCGTGCCAGAAGCGCGCCCTGGCGCGCTGCGACCTTTTACAGGCCCCTCTGGGGATCGTGGACCGGCGACGATGGGCTGCTTGCAGGCACCACCACAGCCCTGCTTCTACTCTAAAAACTTGCAGCTCTCAGAGAGCCCTCCGGGAACTAAAGAGTTCTGGGGAGCTGCCCTGAGCCGCTTCTGAAGCGCTGCGAGACACGCTCCCACGCGTGCCTGCACTCGTGCAGGCACGCGTGGACGTGTGCCGGAAGCGCTCCCGGACGCGCTGCGACCTCAAACAACTCGCTGCTGGGATTCTGGGCCGTCGAAGATGGGCTGCTGGCAGGTTCTACACCGTCCGGCTTCTAATCTAAAACCCCATAGCTCTCAGAGAGCTCTCCAGGAAAAGAAGCACTCACACTGGAAAGCTTTCCGAAGAGCTCTGGGGGGCTCCCCTGCAATGCTTCTGAAGCGCTGCCAGGCACGCTTCCACGCGTGCCTGCACGCGTGCAGGCACGCGTGGATGCGCGCCGGAAGCGCTCCTGGACACGCTGCGAAGTTTGATAAGTTTCTGCGACGATTCTAGACCGCCGTGGAGGAGCTGCTGGCAGGCACCACCACCGTCCGGCTTCTAATCTAAAGCCCTATAGCTCTCAGAGAGCTTCCGGGGAAAGAGGCACTCACACTAGAGAGCTTTCCTGAAGAGCTCGGGGGAGCTCTCCTGCACCGCTTCTGAAGCGCTGCCAGGCACGCTTCCACGCGTGCCTGCGCGCGTGCAGGCGCGCGTGGACGCGTGCCAGAAGCGCTCCCAGACGCGCTGCGAATTCAAAAAAGCCTCTGCGCCGATTCTGGACCGCCGTGGAGGAGCTGCTGGTAGGCACCACCACCGTCCGGCTTCTAATTTGAGGGAGTTTCTGTGGAACTCACGTCATCTTCACCCCCGGCGCGAAGAGCACGAGCCCAAAGCGGCCTCCGGCACCGTTTCCGGACGGATCCGCTGGATCCGCTGGATCCGCCGACGAATCCCGAACCGGCGCCCTCGCCTGAGACATCCTCACAAAACGGGCCCCGGGGAGGATGCCCAAAGGAGCCCAGAGCGGCCTCCGGCACCGTTTCCGGACGGATCCGCTGGATCCGCTGGATTCGGTGACGAATCCCAAACCGGCGCCCTCGCTTGAGACATCCTCACAAAACCGGCGCCCTCGCCTGAGACATCTTAACAAAACAGGCCCCGGGGGGGATGCCCAGAGGAGCCCAGAGCGGCCTCCGGCACCGTTTCCGGACGGATCCGCTGGATCCGGTGGATCCGCCGACGAATCCCAAACCGGCGCCCTCCTCGGCTTCCCTTTCCAACTGGTCAGGATTCGTGCCACTTCCCCTCCTCCAGGGAGGCCCGGCCAGAGCGAGGACGGCGAAAGTGTTTTCCGTAAGCCCGCGAGTCAATCAAAGTTTACTTTGGGGAACTCCGATAGCATAATTTGGGGAGTTTCTTCGTGGCCGCTTGGGATTCGGGCGCGGCCGCCTGAGGCGAGCATGGCGTGCCCCATCAACTGCCACTGCGACTATGGCGTGTCTGGCATCTTTTTGGTCAGAGGCCTCCAAGACTGCCCCAAAACCGCCCAAGAGGCCCAAGACGGCCCAAGAGAGGCCCAAGACGGCCCAAAAGGCGCCCAAGACGGCCCAAAAGAGCCCCAAGACGGTTCCAAGAGAGGCCCAAGAGAGGGGCCACGAACCGAAAATTCCAGCTTTCCGCCCTAAGAGGCCCACAGAAAGCACCAAGAAGCCCCCAAGAGGCCTCCGTAGCCATTTTGGCTCAAGCCATTTTGGCTCAAGTGTGGCTCGACAGCTCCGACTTTTGGGTTCGCGCTCCCCGCGCGCTTCGGCACCGGGCGCGGCCGCCTGAGGCGAGCATGGCATGCCCCATCAACTGCCACTGCGACTATGGCGTGTCTGGCATCTTGTTGGGCAGAGGCCTCCAAGACTGCCCCAAAACCGCCCAAGAGGCCCCCAAGAGGGCCCAAGACGGCCCAAGAGAGGCCCAAGACGGCCCAAGAGGCGCCCAAGACGGCCCAAAAGAGCCCCAAGACGGTTCCAAGAGAGGCCCAAGAAAGGAGCCACGAACTGAAAATTCCAGCTTTCCGCCCTAAGAGGCACACAGAAGGCCCCAAGAAGCCCCCAAGAGGCCTCCGTAGCCATTTTGGCTCAAGCCATTTTGGCTCAAGCGTGGCTCGACAGCTCCGACTTTTGGGTTCCGGCTTCCCGCGCGCTTCGGCACTGGGCGCGGCCGCCTGAGGCGAGCATGGCGTGCCCCATCAACTGCCACTGCGACTATGGCGTGTCTGGCATCTTGTTGGGCATATTTGTAATTCTCGCCGCGGGCGTCTTCACCTTTTTTCCCGTCTTGCTGAATTGGTTTGCGTGGGAGTGGTTTGAAGGAGTTTCTGTGGAACTACCGTCATCCTCACCCCGGGCGCGGGGAGCAGAGGAGCCCAGAGCGGCCTCCGGCACCGTTTCCGGACAGATCCGGTGGATCCGCCGACGAATCCCAAACCGGCGCCCTCGCTTGAGACATCCTCACAAAACCGGCCCCGGGGGAGGTGCCCAGAGGAGCCCAGAGCGGCCTCCGGCACCGTTTCCGGACAGATCCGCTGGATCCGCCGACGAATCCCAAACCGGCGCCCTCGCTTGAGACATCCTCACAAAACCGGCCCCGGGGGAGGTGCCCAGAGGAGCCCAGAGCGGCCTCCGGCACCGTTTCCGGACAGATCCGCTGGATCCGGTGGATCCGCCGACGAATCCCAAACCGGCGCCCTCGCTTGAGACATCCTCACAAAACCGGCCCCGGGGGAGGTGCCCAGAGGAGCCCAGAGCGGCCTCCGGCACCGTTTCCGGACAGACGGTGGATCCGGTGGATCCGCCGACGAATCCCAAACCGGCGCCCTCGCTTGAGACATCCACAAAACCGGCCCCGGGGGAGGTGCCCAGAGGAGCCCAGAGCGGCCTCCGGCACCGTTTCCGGACGGATCCGCTGGATCCGGTGGATCCGGTGACGAATCCCAAACCGGCGCCCTCGCTTGAGACATCCTCACAAAACCGGCCCCGGGGGAGGTGCCCAGAGGAGCCCAGAGCGGCCTCTGGCACCGTTTCCGGACAGATCCGGTGGATCCGGTGGATCCGCCGACGAATCCCGAACCGGCGCCCTCGCTTGAGACATCCTCACAAAACCGGCCCCGGGGGCGGTGCCCAGAGGAGCCCAGAGCGGCCTCCGGCACCGTTTCCGGACAGATCCGGCGCCGACGAATCTCAAACCGGCGCCCTCGCTTGAGACATCCTCACAAAACCGGCCCCGGGGGAGGTGCCCAGAGGAGCCCAGAGCGGCCTCCGGCACCGTTTCCGGACAGATCCGGTGGATCCGCGACGAATCCCAAACCGGCGCCCTCGCTTGAGACATCCTCACAAAACCGGCCCCGGGGGAGGTGCCCAGAGGAGCCCAGAGCGGCCTCCGGCATCGTTTCCGGACAGATCCGGTGGATCCGCCGACGAATCCCAAACCGGCGCCCTCGCTTGAGACATCCTCACAAAACCGGGCCCGGGGGCGGTGCCCCCGGAGGAGCCCAGAGCGTTCTCCGGCACCTTTTCCGGACAGATCCGGTGGATCCGCCGACGAATCCCAAACCGGCGCCCTCGCTTGAGACATCCTCACAAAACCGGCCCCGGGGGAGGCGCCCACTGCAGAGGAGCCCAGAGCGGCCTCCGGCACCGTTTCCGGACAGATCCGCTGGATCCGCCGACGAATCCCAAACCGGCGCCCTCGCTTGAGACATCCTCACAAAACCGGCCCCGGGGGAGGTGCCCAGAGGAGCCCAGAGCGGCCTCCGGCACCGTTTCCGGACAGATCCGCTGGATCCGGTGGATCCGCCGACGAATCCCAAACCGGCGCCCTCGCTTGAGACATCCTCACAAAACCGGCCCCGGGGGAGGTGCCCAGAGGAGCCCAGAGCGGCCTCCGGCACCGTTTCCAGACAGATCCGGTGGATCCCGCCGACGAATCCCAAAACCGCGCCCTCGCTTGAGACATCCTCACAAAACCGGCCCCGGGGGAGGTGCCCAGAGGAGCCCAGAGCGGCCTCCGGCACCGTTTCCGGACATCCGGTGGATCCGGTGGATCCGCCGACGAATCCCAAACCGGCGCCCTCGCTTGAGACATCCTCACAAAACCGGCCCCGGGGGAGGTGCCCAGAGGAGCCCAGAGCGGCCTCCGGCACCGTTTCCGGACAGATCCGCTGGATCCGCCGACGAATCCCAAACCGGCGCCCTCGCTTGAGACATCCTCACAAAACCGGCCCCGGGGGAGGTGCCCAGAGGAGCCCAGAGCGGCCTCCGGCACCGTTTCCGGACAGATCCGGTGGATCCGGTGGATCCGCCGACGAATCCCAAACCGGCGCCCTCGCTTGAGACATCCTCACAAAACCGGCCCCGGGGGAGGTGCCCAGAGGAGCCCAGAGCGGCCTCCGGCACCGTTTCCGGACAGATCCGCTGGATCCTGGATCCGACGAATCCCAAACCGGCGCCCTCGATCCTGAGACATTCGAACAAAAACCGGCCCCGGGGGAGGTGCCCATGGAGCCCAGAGCGGCCTCCGGCACCGTTTCCGGACAGATCCGCTGGATCCGGTGGATCCGCCGACGAATCCCAAACCGGCGCCCTCGCTTGAGACATCCTCACAAAACCGGCCCCGGGGGAGGTGCCCAGAGGAGCCCAGAGCGGCCTCCGGCACCGTTTCCGGACAGATCCGGACAGATCCGGTGGATCCGCGCCCCGGGGGAGGTGCCCAGAGGAGGAATGGAGGAGGAGGAGGAGGAGGAGGAGGAGGAGGAGGAGGAGGGGAGGAGGAGGAGGAGGAGGAAGAGGAGGAGGAGGAGGAGGAGGAGGAGGAGGAGGAGGAGGAGGAGGAGGAGGAGGAGGAGGAGGAGAAGATGATGGAGCTGTGGGGTGGAGGAGGACAGACGGAGGCAAGAGAAGGATGGAGGAGGAGGAGCAGGAGGAGGAGGAGGAGGAACCTCATCCTCACCCTCGCCAACAAGCGCACGCACCTTCTTCTATATACAGAAACTCCCGATCAACCGCAGAGCGGCCGGCTAGTCTAAAACCCCATAGCTCTCAGAGGGCTCTCCGGGAATGTGGTAGCGCCCCAAACCCGGATAGCAAAGAGGCACTCACACTTGGTAGCGTCCACTTGGAAGCGTCCAAAACCCCGTGCACGCGTGCCTGAAGCGCCCCCCGAATACTGTAGAATGCTTTCCTGAAGAGCAATGGGGGGCCCTCAAGCGCTTATGAAGCGCTGCCAGCGACGCTTCCGCGCGTGCCTGCACGCGTGCAGGCACGCGTGGACGCGTGCGCTCCCGGACACGCTGCGACTTTTTACCGGCCCCTCCGGAGATCATGGACTGGCGAAAATGGGCGTGTCCCTTTCACCACCCACCTCCGGCTTCTTCTTTGAAGCCCTCAGCTCTCCAAAGAGCTATCCCGGAGATACCCGGATAGCAAAGAGGCGTACTCTGGAAAGCTTTCCTGAACAGCTCTGGGGAGCTATCCTGAAGCGCTTCTGAAGCGCTGCCAGCGACGCTTCCGCGCATGCTTGCACGCGTGCAGACACGCGTGGACGCGTGCTTGAAGCGCTCCCGGACACGCTGCGACCCTTTACAAGTCGCTGCGGGGATCGTGGACCGGCGAAGATGGGCTGCTGGCAGGCACCGCCACCGTCCGGCTTCTAATCTAAAATCCTATAGCTCTCAGAGGGCTCTCCGGGAACAAACGCAGCACGCGCACGCGGTTTAGTGTGCGTGCAGACGCTGGAAACCTCGCGTGACGGAGCTCTGGAGACGCTGGAAAGCTTCCCTGCGAAGCTCTGAGTACCTTGGAAAGCTTTCCTGAAGACCTCTGGGGAGCTCTCCTGAAGCGCTTCTGAAGCGCTGCCGGAAGCGCTCCCGGACACGCTGCGACCTTTTACAGGCCCCTCCGGGGATCGTGGACGGGAGAAAATGGGCTGCTGGCAGGCACCACCACCGTCCGGCTTCTAATCTAATACCCTATATCTCTCAGAGAGCTCTCCGGGAACTAGCTGCACCCCGCGCTGGAATTTCTCTAGCTCATCGATACCGAAGATGGTGATCGAGGTACTTGCAGCGAGTCCCGGGGCGCTTCGCAACACGTCAAGCGCGCTTCGCAGCGCGTCAGGCACGCTTCGGAACTTTGAAGGAAGCGCTTCAAGCGCGCTTCGCAGCGCTCCAGGTACGCTTCGAAGCGTCGCTGGAAGCGATTCAAGCGCGCTTCGCAGCGTTTCACGCAAGCTTAAGGGCGTCGCCTCGCGCGTGCGCCAGAGCGTTCCACGCGCGCTTTGGGCGCTGCCGCGCACGCTTACGCGCGCGCTTTGGTCGCTTCCGCGCACGCTTAAGCGTGCGCGGTTTACGCGACGCGCGGCCTGGGGGGGAAGACCATGAGGCGCGTGCGCTGCCCCGGGGCGAAGACCCGAGGTTCGCGGCTCGGGGGAAGAGACCCCGGGTGCGCGCGCGGCCTCGGGGCGAAGACCAGGGGCCCGACCCGACCTGAGCAAGTCGTTAAACTGCTCGTGGGGGGGAAGCGGCTTCCGGTTCAACTGGAAACGGCTTCCCCCGGGGGGGAGGGACGAGAGGAGAAAATAAAGGAAAGTTATTGCTATTACGAATAATGGCGGCTTGCCGTGCCTTTGGATTGCTACGTGCGCGAGCAGCGGCCTTCTCTTGCGTTCGCAGCCACGCACGACGGTGTCAAAGCCGCCGCGCGTTGTAGTTCTCGGCTATCCGGGTTTTGGACGCCAACAAGTTCTGGGGCAAGCGAATTAGGGGCGCGCAGGAAAACGTTTCTCGGAACACCCTGTCGGCTCAAGCAAGCTGCTGCGGGGAAGCCCCGGGAATGTTGGCTCCGTCTGTCCTCCTCCACCCCACAGTTCATCATCTTCTCCTCCTCCTCCTCCTCCTCCTCCTCCTCCTCCTCCTCCTCCTCCTCCTCCTCCTCCTCATTCCTCCTCTGGGCACCTCCCCCGGGGCGCGGATCCACCGGATCTGTCCGGATCTGTCCGGAAACGGTGCCGGAGGCCGCTCTGGGCTCCTCTGGGCACCTCCCCCGGGGCCGGTTTTGTGAGGATGTCTCAAGCGAGGGCGCCGGTTTGGGATTCGTTCCCGGATCCAGCGGATCTGTCCGGAAACGGTGCCGGAGGCCGCTCTGGGCTCCTCTGGGCACCTCCCCCGGGGCCGGTTTGAGGATTCGCGCGCCGGATCCACCGGATCCAGCGGATCTGTCCGGAAACGGTGCCGGAGGCCGCTCTGGGCTCCTCTGGGCACCTCCCCCGGGGCCGGTTTTGTGAGGATGTCTCAAGCGAGGGCGCCGGTTTGGGATTCGTCGGCGGATCCACCGGATCCAGATCCACCGGATCTGTCCGGAAACGGTGCCGGAGGCCGCTCTGGGCTCCTCTGGGCACCTCCCCCGGGGCCGGTTTTGTGAGGATGTCTCAAGCGAGGGCGCCGGTTTGGGATTCGTCACCGGATCCCGGATCCCGGATCCAGCGGATCTGTCCGGAAACGGTGCCGGAGGCCGCTCTGGGCTCCTCTGGGCACCTCCCCCGGGGCCGGTTTTGTGAGGATGTCTCAAGCGAGGGCGCCGGTTTGGGATTCGTCGGCGGATCCAGCGGATCTGTCCGGAAACGGTGCCGGAGGCCGCTCTGGGCTCCTCTGGGCACCTCCCCCGGGGCCGGTTTTGTGAGGATGTCTCAAGCGAGGGCGCCGGTTTGGGATTCGTCGGATCCACCGGATCCACCGGATCCACCGGATCTGTCCGGAAACGGTGCCGGAGGCCGCTCTGGGCTCCTCTGGGCACCTCCCCCGGGGCCGGTTTTGTGAGGATGTCTCAAGCGAGGGCGCCGGTTTGGGATTCGTCGGCGGATCCACCGGATCCACCGGATCTGTCCGGAAACGGTGCCGGAGGCCGCTCTGGGCTCCTCTGGGCACCTCCCCCGGGGCCGGTTTTGTGAGGATGTCTCAAGCGAGGGCGCCGGTTTGGGATTCGTCACCGGATCCAGCGGATCCACCGGATCTGTCCGGAAACGGTGCCGGAGGCCGCTCTGGGCTCCTCTGGGCACCTCCCCCGGGGCCGGTTTTGTGAGGATGTCTCAAGCGAGGGCGCCGGTTTGGGATTCGTCGGCGGATCCACCGGATCTGTCCGGAAACGGTGCCGGAGGCCGCTCTGGGCTCCTCTGGGCACCTCCCCCGGGGCCGGTTTTGTGAGGATGTCTCAAGCGAGGGCGCCGGTTTGGGATTCGTCACCGGATCCAGCGGATCCAGCGGATCCAGCGGATCTGTCCGGAAACGGTGCCGGAGGCCGCTCTGGGCTCCTCTGGGCACCTCCCCCGGGGCCGGTTTTGTGAGGATGTCTCAAGCGAGGGCGCCGGTTTGGGATTCGTCGGCGGATCCACCGGATCCACCGGATCTGTCCGGAAACGGTGCCGGAGGCCGCTCTGGGCTCCTCTGGGCACCTCCCCCGGGGCCGGTTTTGTGAGGATGTCTCAAGCGAGGGCGCCGGTTTGGGATTCGTCGGCGGATCCACCGGATCTGTCCGGAAACGGTGCCGGAGGCCGCTCTGGGCTCCTCTGGGCACCTCCCCCGGGGCCGGTTTTGTGAGGATGTCTCAAGCGAGGGCGCCGGTTTGGGATTCGTCGGCGGATCCACCGGATCCACCGGATCTGTCCGGAAACGGTGCCGGAGGCCGCTCTGGGCTCGTCTGGGCACCTCCCCCGGGGCCGGTTTTGTGAGGATGTCTCAAGCGAAGGCGCCGGTTTGGGATTCGTCGGCGGATCCACCGGATCCACCGGATCTGTCCGGAAACGGTGCCGGAGGCCACTCTGGGCTTCTCTGCTCCCCGCGCCGGGGGTGAGGATGACGGTAGTTCCACAAAAACTCCCTCAAAAAATGAAGATTTTGTTAAATCTTAATTTTTGCATTTTTTGATGTTAGTATGAAGTCGGTTCCCGGAAGTGAACCGATAGTAAAACTCCCTCGGGAGAGCTGACCTGCTCTCAGAACAAAGTTTAGACACTAATGCTGGGCGTAAAAATCTGGTTTCTGAAAACTGGCGCCAGCGGTGAACCGTCAACCTGGTCACCGCAGGGAACCTCGTAGAGCTCCTTGCATGCGTAAAAATGCTTAGAATAGAAGCAGACAGCTTCTCGGAGTATTTCTAGAAAAACGTCAAATTTGCATTTTTCAGCGTCAACCTGATGTCGGTTCTTCCAAATGTTTCCATAGTAAAACTCACTCTAGAGACCTGATTCTCTCACAGAGTGAAGTTTAAACGCTAATGCTGGGAGTAAAAATCTGATATCTCAAAACAAATTGTTGAATATCTTTCAAATTTTAGCAAAACCGAGCCCAAATTACCACATTGTCCGCCCTGGCCGGCTGGGCCAACTAGCTGCACGCCGCGCCGGAATTCCTCTAGCTCATCGATGCCGAAGAACTCTACGAGGTATGAATGGTCAAATATCTTTCAAATCTTAACAACATCGACCTAAAGTCACCACATTGTCCTTTCTGGCCGGGTCGACCAACTAGCTCCACCCCGCGCCGGAATTCCTCTAGCTCATCGAGAACGAAGAGCTCTACGAGGTACCCGGATAGCGGCGCAGTCCAAAGCACCGAGAGGACACGCTGCGAACTCAAGCAAATTGCCGCGAGCATGCCTGCCCGGAAACCTTGGATTAGGCTCGAGTGGCCCTGCCTGCCGGCTTCAAATCCGAAGCCTTTTTAGTCAGAATACTATTTGGGAACCTGCTCAGGTCGGAGGAGTTCCAACAACACCTGCTGTGATGGATGGGGGGCGTTGGTAACGACGTAGGGCAGCATTCCTCGAGGGCTTGCAAAGTACCTCGTGGAGATCTTCGGCATCGATGAGCTAGAGGAATTCCGGCGCGGGGTGGAGCTAGTTGGCCCACCCGGCCCGGGCGGACAATTGGGAAACTTTGGATCGGTTGGGCGAAGATTGTGAAAGATTTGAAGATTCGTTTTGAGAACCAATATTTTTCTCACGTGTAGTGGGTTATGCCGCGTCCATCTGTCGAATTCTCAGGTCCGTAGCTGCAGTACTACTGTCAAAAGACGTGGAGGTACCGACTGAATATAAACCCCAAAAATGTATGTTGCGAATTCTCCGGCTGAGTTCCGAAGAAACTTCCGTCTGACAATCTGAGCACTTATCCGCGTGAACAGAGCTCTACGAGGGACCCGGCGGTAACTTGGTTGACGGTTTACCGCCGGCCCCCAATTGAGAACACGCCTGTGGGAAACGCTTGCGAGGGCGCTTGGAAGCATTCCCGGGGAGCCTGCAAGCTTCGAACAGCAAGCTTCGAGGGAACTGCGAAGGGCACGCGTATTTCCCGGATAGCCCCTTGGAGAATTACAAGAGGGTTTCAGATAAGAAACGGGCAAGCAAGGCTACCCCAACCCCTGTCCAAGGCTCCCGGGCAAGCATTTTCGCAGCCGCTCCTGTGAACTTGTGGCGTCTCAAACTCGGATAGCGACGGGGGTCGAAAGCACGTGACAAGCGTGTGTAAGACGCCTGCAAAGACCCTGGATAGCATGCCTGGGGAGGCTGCAAGCCCAGAAAACGCCTCTTCAAAACCCTTTGCCAGGGCGGCCTAGGCGGCCCCAACAGAGCCCCAAGATGCCCCCACGATGCCACCAAAAGGCTCCCGCGAGATCCCCGAGAGGTTACATAGAGGCACCCGAGACGCTTCACGAGGCCCCCAGGGCCGCCAAGAGGCCCCCAAGGCCCCCCAACAACTCTACAATCTTTCGAGAGACTTCATCCGCCTACCCCTCCTCCTCCCTCCTCCGTCTACCTCCTCCGTCCTCCCCCCTTTCCGTCCTCCTCCTCTGCCTCCTCCTGCTCCTCCAGTTCCCCTTCTATCCTCACCCTCTTAGGGTATGGTGGCTTGCCAACCTTTATTCCAGTGTGTGCTGTATCACCTGCCTGATCAAAACAACAAACCTGGGTATCGTTTCTGGATGGGCTGGTGGGGTTACGCGAAACATTTCAATTATGTCCAATATCTTTACGGCGGGCTTCGAACCAACGTCTTTTGCGATGGATGGCCAGCAATGGTCCGACGAATGCTGGTGTTTGATTGTAAATTTGATTACGTTTAGAGATGCTGGATGAGTGTGATTGGAACATGTAGTGCTCGGCAAAAGTGGACACCATGGAGATTGCGCGTGGGAAGAATGTTCTGCGCGGTCCACGCCGTTGTGAAGACCACGACGGTGCCTGTACTGTGGTACGGGGCGTGGTTCTTTAGCACACAATCTTGAAGCAATCGAAGATGTGTGGTGTACGGATCTGTCGGTGATAACGCGCTGGCAATACGTTTGGAAATTGACAGCTCATGTCTCCAATCAGCTGCACAGCTTTGGGCACGCATTCGATGTGGGGTGCTGATTTATGTAATTATAAGTATACATACATACATACACACATACATACATATATACATATATATATATATATCTGACAATCTCGAAACTCACCGCTCTCAAGACTGCGTACTGGGGAACCTTGCCACCCAAGACTGCCACCATTGCCTTCAACCCTAACTTCGAATCCGATGCTCCCACCTCAAGCTCCTATTTCCGTTTCCCGTCAGAAAACCACAACAACGAATCCTTCGCCGACTATGACCCCCAAATTTCCATCTCAAATTTTAGACTCAAACCCATACCAGTTCCCGACTGGAGTTCCCATACCCTTCCCAGCCAAAGTAACCTTGTTACGCAACGCCTCAATTTGAACAATACGCGCCTCGCATTGGCCGGTGTATCGACGCATTGGACAAATTGCAACTCACGATCTGCGCAGGACAGTGTGACCGAAACGATTCGCGTGCTTAAGTTAGGGCGTCTCCCTGTTTGAATCCTATCCCACACCAAGAACTCATATTGTCGGTCCGACCCCATGTCCATCCAACTTCTTACGCACATGCGCTTCCGACGACATGAGCTCTGGCTCCGACTGCTGATCCAATGGCCCCAACTCCCCAAATCCGTCCGAACACCCTCCACATCCCACGCCAATCTGTCTCTGCCCTTCCGCATTTTCTAGACGCGTACAATACCACGCCAGCTTCTGACGAAGCTTTGGCAGCAATGCGGACACGCGGAATGGGCGTGGGTGAACAGGACGGCCTTGCACTCCCGATGCCCGCTCGAACGACGCATGGCTTGGGATCTGAAGGGTCATCTTAAGATCAGGTCTCAGAAGCTTGAACCTTGTTTCATCAACAAGCTGAAGCTCTTTGGTACCCGGCCCCAAAGGTAGTGCCCTTCCTTTGATCTTCATCCGCCGATGCCAAGCCCCCTACAAATTTCCGTGGCTTTACGCCGACGACGATCCGGAGAGCTATACGCCGCATGCGCGAACTATTGGATTATCGGGTACAGTTCCTTTGAACAAATCGAAAGGACGTGTTGTCGGTCGACTGCGAGAACATTGTTGGCCATACTCAATCGTCCCCGCGGCATCTGCAACGACAAAAAACAAACATGGGGATCTCCGCTACTGTTGAAATTGTGCGTTGCGGTCAATGTTTCCGGTACCGGTCTGCATGGGCTGCGCGGTGTCACTTCCGCAATCCAAGGCTTGTTTTCAAACTCCGAAACAAGATCATGCACGACACACTTGGGGTAGACAGTGTTTACGCGAAAGAAAACTACTACTCAAAGCTATTACGAACGATGGTTACCAACAGTCCGACATACAACGAAATATTACCAAATGGGCTATCGGCTATCGGCTATTGGAACTTTTGCGGGTGTCTCAAATCTGGAATTGGCATGTGTAGCTGCGGCGGACAATGTGCGCCAACATGGTTCGCTGAGGTAGTTTCTGCTCATAGTTTTGTACCATTCCCAACCGCATCCATCGTTTTCCGACGCCCGCCCAGCCCCAGAGGCTGAACCTTCGGCTGGTGGTGGTTGCGGCCCAGCCCCCTGACTTACCCCAATCGTAGCGGGACCCCCGAACGGTTGCTGACATCTCGGGGCCGTCCAACTGACCGCGGAGATCGACACTCAAATCTCCCCCTCAACGCTGTGCCAACGCGTATCCGAGATGAACATCTCCGGGTTCTTACGCACAACCTGGCTACAATGCAAGGCGTGAACGTGATTGCGCTGCAGCTTGAGCATGTTCAATTTATTGTCATTTTCAACACCTCATGTTCTTGCATACGTGTAGCACAACATGGAGGGGAACCGGGAACGCGGGAATCACGACACCGAGTCGCTACCCTCAACAGCGGGGAAGGGGTTGTGCTGGAGACAAACATGATGAGCAAAATATGGCAACGAGGAATCTGCGATTGCAGAGCCATGCTCGTTTATCGACATAGGTGAACTCTCCCATGCGGCCCGCGTCCTCATCTTTTCAAGGCTGGCACCTGGCACAGAGGCCACTTTGGACCAATTGCGGGATCAATACTCTCGTCACGAGAATTCAGTGGACCCTGCTCCCTAAGAGGTGCATACGATTGGCGTAAGGGAGGGCATACCGAGCCCACACCTCTGAATCTTACGAAAAGGCTTTCGCGCTGGATGATCGGAGGCCCGATGCGAATACTACAAGGTGTGCCAGGAGAACATTACAGCTTGCGCTACTATACCACTTCCGATCCCGAACGCTATGATAATTTCTTCGTTTACGACTTGACACATCCCGAAACCTAAGTACGTGGAATAATACCAGCAGATGCTTTACGAGTGTTGCTATCCAAAAGTCTTGATCGTCAACACCAAGATGATTTTCGGTGTGCTGTGCAACCACACTTCTGTGGACTTGCTGAGCGAAGTCGAGTGGACGCACGGGCACATCTTCTACAATACCTCGCTGGAAAACAACTGGAAATCATGATCTTGAACTTCGTGTCGGCACCTGCGACCCTGTGAGGCGCGCGTGGATTTGCAACGAATTGCGACAAAACCTACAATTACCCGGGTTGGTGCCATTCGCACGCCACTGCGACAAGATTCAATCGGAATTCCGGCAAGTGGACGACGATGTCAAGGCGCATATTGCCTGGTACGGGGATGCAGGCGAACAAGGGAATGCGCTGATGTCGCAACCGTTCAGCATATCACTTTGTCTGGCATTATGCGAAAATCGGCGACGGCTCCAACTGGTCATTGAAATTGTCGCGTACCCGACGGTGTCGATGTCGTAGGCGATCCTGCGGGCCCCCAAGACTGCCCCTCCGAAGCCCAAGGCATCCCCAAGACGGCCCAAATGGTTCCCGTGAAGGGTCGGTCCTCAGGGAGTGGAGACGGCCTTCACACACAGAGGGGTCGCCACACAGAGTGCCTCGCTGGCACGGTGGCGGCTTCGTCGCAGACGTAGCAGCCAAGGGAGGCTTTGTTCCATGCTCTGTGCGTCACGGAACCGTGCTGCACCTTTTTGTGGCAGCCGCCAGCGGAGCACGTGCCAGGAGAGCATGACAAGTGGTTTACACCTTCCTACACCCTGACAATCTCGACCTACTGCAGTGCGGACTGTGTAATCGTAAGCTGCACGCTATGCTACCCACAAGTGCAAACATCCATTTCTTTGTGCTTCTGGGCTGCGGGCGCTCTGACGCACTGAATGCAACATACCGTTCTGACATGCCATCTTTTAAGCCAATTGCTCCAAGTTGGTATGTCGACGATCAAAATCAAACGTTCACTAGCATGCCACAGGGCAGGCAACGCGGTATAAGCACTACTCTGTTTCTTGATGCGCAATCTGCAGTCACCTCTGCCCGATCGCATGTTTATCGGGCTAGACCTGTGACGGCGACTTGAATGATGCCATCTTGCATTCACTCTTCAGCATACTGTTACAACAACAAGCTTTTAAAGGCAGCGTGAAACAACGAATCAGCACCTACAGCAACATGCCCATCTTAAAAACATGCTGCAATGCACAGCTTGACCGTGCAACGAACCTGCTACATGAGAGTCAAGTCGACTCAATGTCTGAAAATGCAGGTAGTGATCAATCTATGGAGCCTTCTTTTTGTGAGATGCCACCATGCACCAATAGCCATTACACATCATTATCGTAGAGCCGATGGTTGCAGCATTGCCATTGAATCAATTCTTGTCGACCGCTCCCGAGACATACGCAGTATGTTTGGACAAGCTTTCAGCCTAACCAGCGCATCTAAATGCAGCAATCATCTGGCCCTCATGCGCTGCCCAGTGCGAGGAGAAGGCTGCTTCTGGGCGCTGCTACTCCACCTGCCCTTCAATCGATCACGCGATGCCGCTGGTGGTCTCAATATGCAAACGGAGCGAATCAATGAACGAATGCGGGATTTGGAACATGCAAGTGAAGGATGGGCCCAATGTCATGCCCAGGCTGCAGGCGCAAACAAATGCCTAAACTGGAGCGAACGAAGACTCAAGCGGTGCATTCAATGTCGAAGCCTCTTCGTGAATTTGCTATGTGTATTACCTCGCGGTGCATCGGGCAGGCTCGTGTCGAAACCTTGCTCTAACTCGCGAAGAGATCGCGCATCGAGTCACTAGTGAGATCGTGATCACAGGGGTGCGCAAGCAAGGCATGACTGGGATATCCTATACCTTCATGGGGGCAACAACGGCGAACGGCTTTTTGCTTCCGACGCGCCCTTGCAAAGACCCCACCAGCAACGACAGAAATGTACAACTTGGAAGCGGCTGTAGGGTCTGCGCTGGCTGGGCCCCAAGAAAATCGGTCATGAAGGGGGGTCGAAAACAAATCCGCTCATCCGTTCCCGTAGTCGACGCTGACAATTTTTCCAAGCAGCGTCCAGTGGTGGCGACGAGTGGGCCCCTTTCTCCCCCCTTTCTCCTGGCCGGAACCAATGCTGGTCCACCTCTCTCCCCAGCCGGCTCCAACCACCGACGACGATGGAAACGTACAATCTTGGATATGCTCGAACCAGAAAGGATTGCCAAACATTCGGGCATCATTGCTGAATGGACCTGCCTGTGCCGCCGCACACAGAACACTCAAGAGCTTTACACATATATTGGGCAACTGTTCGGGAGTTACTGGAAGTGGTCCTGGCCCAAGGTGTCCCCGGCTTTTCGCGCTATTTTGGAGCCCGTGGGGCCCTCTGGGCCTCGTGATGAGATGCTTTGGAGGCAATCAGGGCCTCCTCGGAAATCCTGGGGCCACCCTGGGCCATGGCCACTTCTAGCAACACTCGAATTATGTCCTCCCTCCGCGAGCCACCGGGATGATGTCAACAACGACGACTGCGCAGTATAATCTGGTACGGCTGCAGGACCCTGTGACACCGATCACAAAGCTGCAATTCGATACTAAAGTCCGGCTCGCACATCCCCCTGCTTGTGCACACGCACGCCGAACCTGTTGCGATTGACAAGTTGTGGCATCTGAAAGTGGGCAGGGAACCATGTGCAATACTGCTTAGTTGACAACTCGACCCATCTAGCGCTGTGACTAATAGTGCAATGCTTGGCCAGAAGCTGGAATCAGCACTATCAAGCAATTGTTCCAGCAACATTGCCACAATGACCAGAGGAGAACCCGAACTAAGCCCGCCTGTTTTCCGAGTCTGCATCTGCAATGCGTGCCGTCTGCACGAGCCACTGTATATGAGCATGTGCCCGTCAGAAGTGTATGCACGTGTCAGTTCGTGCACATCACCCGTTCAATTTTGTAGCCAAAAATCACAACGGACTCGGCATGCTGCCGAGCGGTTTGGTGTGCTGGGCCTCCAGGCGCCGCGGAAGGCTGCCCTCCTGACAAATGCGGCCCGCTGCTTGCGAGAGGAAGGCTGGACGTCGCAACCCTCGTGGGATGCTGCCTTGGCCGTGGACCGGAGTCTGGGCGACTCGTCGGCGGGCCCCGCACGTGTGTGTGCGTCCAATACAGCCCAAGCATGGCTCCAGACGGCCCAAAATTGCCTCTAAGATGGCGCACCACGGCCGAAATGTGCTTCTAGCTTGGCTCCAAGGCGGTCCCCTGAAAACTCCGAGACACTTCGAAGTGGCTTCCGAGCCTCCCCAGGGTGCACCCGAGAAACGGAAATCATTGGTTCGAGAGGCTCCCACAGAGTGTCGCAACAGCTCCCCACACATTACTAGCATTGCTCCGAGAGGCCTCGAGGAGGCTCCAAGAAGGTCCCAAGTTTGCCTTTCTTGCAGACTTGCGAGGATCTCAAGGAAAGTTACGCTAGGACAAACTGTACAGCATGCTAGTTTCAAGAAGCCCAGGCTAAGATGCGTTGGTGGAGCCAACCCACGCCGAGCTAAGATCACCTTTTGTAGCGTTGCGCAAAGCTAAGCTAGTATACACTACGCTTCACTTAGCCGCATCCTGCTGGATGCAAGAAGGCGAAATAACATGCAACGGTGCTATGTCTTACCAGAGTGGGGACAAGGCACGAGAAGCTAGGAGTAGCGAAGCTGCGCTATCTCTGTGTCAGCCCAGCTGATGCACACATCTGCGTTGTACTAATGCTCCTACAACTCCATTTTACGACAACTCGCCTAGGACTTGTTTCTCGTTGTGCTGATGGGAACTCGCGTGAAGAGAAACCCTGCCACACGATCATAAACAATGCCTGCTGTCCATTTCGTCCCCCGCCGTACCCTGAGGTACGAGCCAGAGCGTCCTCAAGTCCCTTGAATTGTTTGTTGCCAATCCTGCAGATTAAACGACAGCCCAGGATTCCGTGCGCTTCCAGGCGCTCCTTGGCCTTGTCGCGTTTTTTTTGAAGCCAAGGGAACCCCAAGACGGGCTCCAAGAGGCTCCGAAGACGGTGCAGGAGCGCCCTGCCCGAGTCGCCCGACTATGGCTCCAAGATGGCCTCCAAACTGCCCAAGAAGCCCCCAAGACGCCCCGAGAGGACTGCAAGAGGCCCCCAGGGAAGGGACCAAGAAGCTGAAACCAGTGGTTTTTAAATATCTGTTTGAATAATGCTCGCGTTCTCACCCTTTCGGGCTTCTGACCGCCAAACGCGGCCCATGAGGACCCACAAGATCGCCCCAAGCCGGCCCCAAAAGGCCCCCAAATGGACCCCCAGACGGGCCGAGGGGGCCCCAAGGCGGCCCAAGAGGCCCCAAGAGAGCCTCAAGGAAGGGAACACTGACCGACATTTCGAGCCCTCCGCCTCAAGATGACAGGTCCTAAGACACCTCAAAGACAAGCAAGATGGCCCCAAGAGAGCCAAGATGGCCTTCAACTGGGCCCCGGATGACTCCAATACGGCCCAAGATGCCGACCTCCAGACGGTCCAGTAGGCTCCCAAAGCGCCCCAATAATGAGGACCGTTACGAGGCCAAACTCATAGACTTCCCATCGGCTGTTCAATAGTTCGTTAGTTCGGGCTCCCAGACGGCCCAAAGACAGCCCAAGAGGCCCACAAGACGGCTCCACAAATGGTTTGTGACAGACTTCCAAGACGGCCCCCAAGCGCGCAAAGAGCTCCACGACGGCGCAGATGGGGGCCCCCAACACGGCCTCGGACGGCCCAGAGGCCCCCAAGAGGCCCCACAGAGACCCCAGAAGGCCATCAGAAGCCCCCAAGAGATCACCAGGAGGAGGCCCCAAGAGTCCTGCGTTTTTTCCTCCTTCCTCTCATTCTCCTGCTCCTCCTCCTCCTCCTTCTCCTCCTCCTTCTCCTCCTCCTCCTCCAAATCCCTCTTTCTCCCACACGTGTTCCTAAAAGGGCCTCCGCAACGGCTGGGGGAACATCGAGCCCAATGGCTTGGCAAGACTTCGGCCCAACGTCTGGGCATATATGCGTTTCCGAAAGACAAAGGGCGGCGGTGGTTCGCCGTAGTCGTCTTCGACAATACGCAAGCCATGACCACCACCCGGAACCATATCGGATCGCCAATCATCACATTGTGGGGAAAACCGAAATACGCGTGAATCATGTTGTCGAAACTTGCACATGCATGGCATCGTTTTGCGCACTCACAAAATCCGTACCAACAATGTGCATCACGTAACCAATGACACACACCATTTAGCACCATGTTTGTCGGACACATTGCCGCCCCGTGACCACGATAACAACACGCAAGACATAATACTACACAAGGAAGGTGATCAATCCGCCTTTCTTCTCGCCTTCTTGCCGGGATGCGCCAAGAAATCTCCCACAGTACGTGGGCGCAAGCGGTCAATACTTGCTTCGGACATGCCGACATGTTCTCGTGCTTGAGGTGGCCTCGATCCGATTTCAAATTCTACTTGGGGTTCGCCATGTGACTCCTGGCGGAACGGGCGGTGCACGCGACGAACTGATGCCATTAAGCGAGCACGTGCAACGCACTGCATATGACAAGGTTCGTCGAAGTGTGCTGCCAAACAGAACGCCCTTTGTTTCCCATCCCCTGTTTTTTTCAATGTATGCTGGGAAGACATGGGGTGACGACTACTCTGCTTTTGAAGCCTGAATTTTGTTCACATGGGTTCGAAACATTTGCCGACGTCAGCACATGGTTCAAACCAAACCACCATGGCATGCTCCCACAATGTAGAGGTCTTCTTGCCATTAACAACTTTAGGGAAGCCACCAAGAACGGATATTTCTTTGCCGCTCCTTCCTTGTTTGCTGAGATGTCGTACGTGTATCCTTGTCGCACGTTCTAAGGCCGCAGCCAGCACCGCATACAACATCGATCTACATCCGCCTGTGCCTCTGGCTTCGCGTTACGGTTCATGATATGTCGCCGCAGGTGCATATCCCAACGCTTAGACCTGCGAGCTTTGCCCGCAACTTGGACTGAAGTATGCGACGTACTTCGCCCGCGCATCCCTGGCCTAGCCATGATGGTTTCGCATGCGCAGTACGAACTTTCATGTCGCCATGTGATGAATTTGCGAACGGGTTTTAGTCGAGCAATTTCAACTCCGTCTTTTCCGTGCAATAGGCGACACGGCAAACATGACCCTGGGTCGATCACCAGCCAGTTCAACGGCCAGGGACGGAAGACGCTTTCCTTACAAAAGGGGCGCGATATCGCTGGCTTCTCCTTCTGTCGTTGTCTTTGTCGTCTTGTGTTCCTCGGTCTCCTCATTCTCTTCCTTCTCTCCTCGTGGTGAACACTCTTGGGGTTGCTTTGGAGCTGCCGGGTCCTTCCCAGAGCGTCCTCTGGGCTTGGTGGGGCTCTGGTTTACGCCACAACAAATTAAGAAAACAACCAACCACTCAACTACCCAACCAAGTAACGAAACCAACCGCGGAAAGACTCAATGAACAAGCCAGCCAACGAACCAGGCGACCAGCCAGCCAAGCAACCAACCAACCAGGCAGCCAAACAGGCAATCCATCAACCAGTCAGCCAATCAATCAACAAGTCAGCCATCCAGCCAACGAGAAAAGCAACCAGCGAGAAATGTAAGCAACCAATCAAACACCCAACAAACCAACACGCCAAGCTCGCCAACCGACAAATCAGCTAACCAGCCGCTCGGCCAGCTAGTCCAGCAGCCGACCAACAAGCCAACCAACCAGCCAACCAGGAAGCCAGCCAGCCACGCAACGAGCCACATTGCAAACCAGCCAACCAACCAGCCAGCCAGCCAAGCCGCCAGAAGATAGCTATCCACTCAGCCAGCTTGCCAAGCAGCCAAGCAACCAACCAAGTAGCCACCCAAACAACCAGCCAGATAACCGTGAGCTAAACCAGCTTGCCAAGACGCCACATAATTACCAAACCAACCATACACGACCAGCTGACCAACGAACCAATCAAACATTCGACCACCTGTCCAACCAAACTTCCAACTAAGTGAATCACGACTGAACCCCCTTGTCTCGCCAAGTGTTCAGACTACACTCGAAAGACATAAAATTCAACCACAATCGACGGAATTTCAAATCGGCTACTGGCCACAAATGCCTTTCTCCAAAAGGGCATGGGGGCAACGGTGACTCAGCGTAAGCGTCTTCGGTAACAAGACTTCATGAAGGTACCACTCCCTCCCTAGGATGGCCCTGTTACAGTGCAAACCTCCCTGGGATGGCCCTGTTACAATGCAAAACGCCCCGACAAGCAACAAGAACCCCCTCAATGCGCTCCCTAGAAGAGGGCCGTCCAGGGCTGGAAGCTGAAAGCAGCAAGCGCGGCAAATCATGTGGATAATGGCTGGCACATACAAAAGCAAATCCGCATCATCCCAACACAACTACGAGACATATCCAACTTTGTCGTTTGAAGCTCTCGCGTGGCCAACAGCACTTAAGGGTGGCCGCAGGGTAGGAGACTCCAATCAAGTGAAATGGTTCTGCTATACTTGTAGCCGATACAAAAACGTTGCGGGAAGAGCACGCGCGTCGAAGGCTGACAAGTGTCGTGCAAACTGCTCGAACAAATCAAGGACTAAAGTCGCTGTGCTGCAAACGCTTTCCAGTGTGATTTCGAAATTTTGGGCCGCGGATGATGTTCCCTTGTCGCTAATGCGGGAACTGCTAATCCATCATATTTTTTATTTCCGCGCGGGGCGAAATGTGCGGATGCTCCCATCCAGCCGCCCGCCCAACCCCGCCCCCTCACATGTTATGACATTATAACCCCGTAGCGGACAGGCATGCCTTCACCGACAAAGAACAATTCCTGCGGTGCCAAAGCTAAAACTTGCCAAGCAACGCCCGCACCCTATGTTTTGACGTGCTTGAGGTGCCAGCGCTGCAACAACGATGCATATGCCATGTCTGCGCGCTACGTTTCTGCGCGCCAGCGGCTCCCGCGCCTTCCCATGTGTAGAGCATGCGCAAACGAGACGTAAAGCCCGCGGTGTCTGCGCTAGCGCAACCGTGAATGCCTGCGCACTTCAATGCGCAGCGCTTGCACAAACGAAAGAATGCTCGCGGTGCCCGCGCGAAAATCCGCCGATCCGGCGTGTGAGTTTCTGAGAGCGTGGACTTGAGCTCGCTCAAGCTTCGCTCTGCAGCGGGGGGGGGGGACGTTATTTCCGACGTCATTTCCGACGTTTTTCGGTACCCGTGGATATTTCCGACGTCATTTCCGACGTTTTTCGATACCCGGGGACAAAGGGGTATAGAAAATTCCACTTCCGGAGCCCCCCCGGATCGGCGGCACTGGCCGGAGGCCAGCCCAGTAAGGATGCCCAGGCCATGCTGACACACAGTGTTTTGACTTACTTAAGGTGCCTGCGCACTGCCACGCGCAATCCCTGTACCAACGAGGAAAGCCCACCTTGCGGCGGTCTATCTGCAGACTCATTTCTTCTTTCAGTTCGCGGAGCCCGGACGCAGCGCTCTAATTTCGTTCTTCAGCTGACGCTCGATATCACAATGTGGAGTCAAGGTTGATCCCAGATCGGCGCGGCGGGCGACGCTGTGGGCGCGGCGACAGCGGTGATAGCGACGGCGACGAAATAACGCTCGCGGCCACGATACGCGATCAACTGCATTGTGTCGCGCCGCGCGTTTCCCCCCTCCCTCCCGGTGCGTTATCCTTGCCAGATCTGGCTCCCAAGGTGAAAGCGAAAACGCCTGTAGGGTTACAGCGCGAAACAGCCATGACGTAAAGTCAAGATCGATGCAACGTATTTGCGTGGAATATAAAAGGCAACTTCTAGGTAGCTGTGGGACAATCAAGAGGCAACTGCCACCAATGGCAGTCGACATCACTGACTGCGAAGACTCATTGCCAGTCAACATAATGCAAACTTCCCTGCTCACGCAATCACAACATATCTGGATACAACTACTTGTGATCATCACGTGCGCTCCTCGTTGACAAGCTTGAGCTTCGGCAAACATCCTGCTCCCACAATTTTAACACTGTTGCATGTCATGGCGCGATCCGCGCAAATGGATGCGAACCTACACATTAAATCAAACGACCATCAAACTGATGCGCTCGGGTTATGCGCAGCGGTGCACGGTGAACGATCGGGTATGCGACAGGCCCTGTCTGAGACTACGCCAACTATGTCATCCAGCGCTATGCTTTCAGCCTTTGTCTGGATGTCTACACGCTGATCCTTCCCCCTCGCGAGAAAATCACTGATCCCTCTCTTCTCACAACCATTGCTATTAAGAAACTATGCTTGTCTACTGCTTCGGCTCATTGCTGTATCGTCTGTGTTTTGGAGGGGGATTGAGGGTGCTCAATGGCGTGTGCCCCTAGATCATCGGTGCTCAATCCTGCTTGTGAGCGCAAGCACGGGGGGTACCGCCACTAGACCGTCTAGCACTGCACATCATGTCTACAAGCTCGGGATTTTTCCCAACCATCATGTGGTGTTGGGTCCTTGTTTTGAAGAGACAGCGCCCCGTGTCCACTCCTCACTCCTCCTCCCCCTCCACCCTCCTCCTATCCTTGCCTCTGCCATCCGCGTGTCAACCACTTCGGCACGCCCATCTCGAGGATCGTCGCCCCATAAGGAGCTCCACCGAAAGCCTCAGTGGCAAGGTTCGCACGGCGGTCTCGGGCCATCTCGGCTCATCCCTCACGATGATCGTGGCCTCATATGGAGCTCCACCAACGAAGATCGTGGCCACATAGGGAGCTCCACCGAAAGCACCAATGGCAAAATTCGCGTGGCGGCCTTTGGCCATATTGGCACACCCCTCACGAGGAAAGTGGCTCCATAGGGAGCTACACCGAAGGCCCCAATGGCAAGGTTCGCATAGCGGCCTCGTGCCATCTCGGCACACCCCTCACGAGGACCGTTGCCCCATAGGGAGCTCCACCGAATGCCCCAGTGGCAGGGTTCGTACAGCGGCCTTGGGCGATTTTGGTACACCTCTTACGAGGATCGTGGCCCCTACAGGGAGCTCCACCGAAGGCCCCAGCGGCGGGGTTCGCGTGGCGGCCTCGGGCGATTTCGGCACACCCTTTACGAGGATCGTGGCGCCCCCATATGGAGCTCCACCGAAGGCCCCAATGGCAGGGTTCGCATGGCGGCCTCGGGCGATTTCAGCACACCCCTCACGAGGAAAGTGGCTTCATAGGGAGCTCCACCGAAGGCCCCAGTGGCAGGGTTCGTATTGCGGCCTCGGGCCACTTCTGCGCACCCCTCACGAGGATCGTGGCCCCATAGGGAGCTTCAACGAAAGCTCCAATGGTAAGCTTCGCACGGCGGCCTCGGGCGATTTCGGCACACCCCTCACACGCTTCGTGGCCCCATAACGAGCTCTGGACGAAGGCCCCAATGGCACCGCCCGCATGCGCCCCCCCACTCATTTCGGCACACCCCACGCACGCTTCGGGGCTTCCATCCGCGTTGCCCCGTGCTCCATCGCCCTCGCGGCGCGCTACCTATGATGAATTGTGCATACCCTGCGATACTCGCACCTGCATATGGTTGGGTCTTTCGCCAAGTTAACTTCACCTACTGCGGGTCCACAGGCCAACACTGGTTTGTAGCTGGGCTCTAGATAAGGCGAGGCGATGTGGGTTGGCATTACCCAACTTGCACCACATAGGCTGCACCACATACATATTTAGGCCGAAAGTTTTGTCCCCTTGACTGGAGGAGCATGGATCCAGATTAATCCCATTCCTTGTGTGCGAGTCGCGCAGATCAAACGTGTCTGTCGTTCGAGTTCACTTTTTTGGAGTGGGAGCCTCGTGGATCCAAGTCTTTCCTGACGTAAACGAATTGTCGTAGTGAGCACTGAGGACCCGCAAGGGATCCCCGAAGCCTTGGACTTGCGAGCCATTGCTATGACTGTATGGGGGAGGTGTAGCTGGGGTGCAACACCATGCATGTGGCAACAACATGCGTTTGTCTTTCGGTTGATGTTCGATTTTGTGTGGAGTGAAAACTGAAGTTCCCTTGCCTGCAGATTGCCAAGTAAGATGCGACAGTCTGCTCCATGGGGTTCAAATCAGTTCATGCACGCGCACCATCTCGTTCGCATGTGCCATCGCAGACATCCATATCCCTCCCAGGCGCTCTAAACTGCATATGGGCACATTATGTTGTAAAACATGTGATGCGGGAGAGCCCACAGTCGTGGGAAATCGTGACCTCGCTTGCAGCGCCCCCCAAAAAACCTGGGTGCGCTGGCGTTGGCGTCTCTCGATGACCATCTCCCCCCCTCCCTCCACGCAGCCTCTGAGCCAGGCAATGCCCGGCGTGTTCACTATCAGGGGCGGTCGCCACTTCCTCGAGGAAGTGCCCCTCCCAAGAACCTTGTGGTGGCCCCCCCTGGCACTGCCCGGCTCCTCCCTCCACGCAACTTCTGGGTGTCAGCACTGGGTAAACGGCTCCCCGGACGAACGGCAAGTGCCGCGCGGCATGAGTACGGTCGGGCACTTCTGCTTAGCGTGTCGCCGCGGCGGCCCCAGCGACAAGCTATGTCCTACGAGCGGATAGCGTGTCGCTCTCCGCTCCGCGGGGCGGGAGGCCTGGGAAACCTCCGGACTTTGACGTCTGGGGACCGCGACGTGGATAGCCTGTTGCGCCGAAGCATGGTGGGTCAAAATTGGCGGCGCGACACGCTGGACACATGTTCCCGATCGTACACTGTCGTGCCAGTCCTCTGCGAAGGCTTTTGGTGTCCGTAGGAGTTTCCGTTCGCTTCTGCCCCCGCCCACTTTCGCGCCCAGGGCGAAGTGTCAGTTCCTGGATTCGGCAGCGCGCCCGGGGGGGAAGCGAGAAGGAGCAGGCCTGCTCAGAAGGCGGCGGGGCTTCTCAGAAGCCATCGCACCATCTGAAAGAGGCGGCGGCCCCGGCGACACGCCGCGCCCTGCGAGTGGGTAGCGTATCGCTCTGCTCCGTGGGGCGGGGGGGTGAGAAAAGCACGGGACGTTGACGCCCAGGGACCGGGATGTGGATAGTGTGTCTTGCCGACGCGTGGTGGGTCAGAGCTTACGGCGCGACACGCTAAGTCAAAATGTCCGACCGCACGTATGATGGCAGGCAACCTACGAGTTCACTTGAGGGTGCTGTGATAGGACCTTCCTTACCTGGTGTGAATTGGCTCTTCGCGCGGTTCGTGGTGCTACGAAAAAGTAAAGTCCCGCAAACATGGTGTGCAGAAGCCCTTCGGTAGGGTACTCAAGCCTGGCACACTGTTCGAGTTCAGCGTGGAAGCCACCTTGTAACCGTGCGCGCTTCGCCTCATGTAAGCTATACCGCGTGGGAGCCCACATGTAGGGTGTGGTAGCCACGTGCGCGATGAATGCTATGTCCCCCTCATGATCTTGATACTTCTCCTCCACCTCCTCCTCCTCCTTGTCCTCCTTCTCCTTCTCCTCCCTTGTCATCCTTCTTCTTCTCCTCCTCCTCTCCTCCTCCTCCTCCTCCCCTCCTCCTCCTCCTCCTTCTCCTCCTTCCTCCTCCTCTTCCTCCTCCTCCTCCTCCTCCCTCTCCTTCCTTGCCCCTTCTTCCCTTTCCTCCCTCCATCCTCGCTCTTCTCATCCTGATTATTCCTGCTGCCCCCTTGTCGCATCCTCCTCCGTGCTCCATCCCTCTTCCCACTTCTCGCCTCCATGTCGCCAGCCACAGATCTGGCGATGCTGACTTTGGACAACTTCATTCGCCCGCCCGCGGCACGAGGCAATGTTCTCGCTGTGAAGAGATTGCGCTATTACCCTGTGACGTACCTAACACTTTCTATACATGGGGCGATTGTGCTCAGGACCACTCAATGCTGACTGGCATTCTGAAGGACCCGCAGTGCGCAAGAAGAGCACCCAACAATGATTTCAGAAGAGCGCAGCAAGAAGAGGAACAACAATTATACAACATGGAATCACAGGGGCGTTGAAAGAAACGCGTATGAGGTACCTCCGAATGATCCACGTGGGACGTACCTCCGCTGGGCCTCCCAGGTGCCCACGACAGTGGCGACAGTTGCGCAGATCGCAAGCCACCAAGTGGCGGCGAGGTCCCGAGGTGATCCGCGTGGGACCCACCTCCGCTGGGCCTCCCAGGAGCCCACGAGAGTTGCGACAATTGCGCAGATCGCAAGCCCCCCAAGGGGCGGCGAGGTCCCGAGATGATCCGCGTGGGACCCACCTCCGCTGGGCCTCCCAGGAGCCCACGAAAGCGGCAATTGTTGCGCAAATCGCAAACCCCCCAGGGGCGGCGACGTCCCGAGGTGATTCGCGTGGGACCCACCTCCACTGGGCCTCCCAAGAGCCGACGACAATGGCGACAATTGCGCAGATCGCAGCCCCCAGGGCACCGCGAGGTCTCGATGTGATCCGCGTGGGACGTATCTCCGCTGGGCCTCCCAGGAGCCCACGAAAAATGCGACAATTGCGCAGATCGCAGCCCCCAGGGCACCGCGCGGTCTCGATGTGATCCGCGTGGGACCCACCTCCGCTGGGCCTCCCAGGAACACACGAACGTGGCGACAGTTGCGCAGATCGCAAGCCCCCCAAGGGGCGACGAGGTCCCGAGGTGATCCGCGTGGGACGTACCTCCGCTGGGCCCCCAAGAGCCCACGAAAATGACGACAATTGCGCACATCGCAGCCCTCAGGGCACCGCGAGGTCTCGAGGTGATCCGCGTGGGACATACCCCCGCTGGGCCTCGCAGAAGCCCACGAACATGGCGACAATTGCGCAGATCGCAGCCCCCAAGGCACCGCGAGGTCTCGAGGTGATCCGCGTGGGACGTACCTCCGCTGGGCCCCCCAGGAGCCCACGAACGTGGTGATAATTGCGCAGATCTCAAGCCCCCCCAGGGGGCGGCGAGGTCCCGATGCGATCCGCGTGGGACCCACCTCCGCTGGGCCTCCCAGGAGCCCACGACAGTGGCGACAATTGCGCAGATCGCAGCCCCCAAGGCACAACGAGGTGCCGAGGTGATCCGCGTGGGACCCACCTCCACTGGGCCTCCCAAGTGCCCACGAAAGTGGCGACATTTGCGCAGATCGCAAGCACCCCAAGGGGCGGCGAGGTACCGAGGTGATCCGCGTGGGACGTACCTCCGCTGGGCCCCCCAGGAGCCCACAAACATGGCGACAATTGCGCAGATCGCAGCCCCAAAGGCACCGCGAGGTCTCGAGGTGATCCGCGTGGGACCTACCTCCGCTGGGCCTCCCAGGAGCCCACGAACATGGCGACAATTGCGCAGATCGCAAGCCCCCCAGGGGGCGGCGAAGTCCCGAGGTGATCCTCGTGGGACCCACCTCCACTGGGCCTCCCAAGTGCCCACGAACGTGGCGACATTTGCGCAGATCGCAGCCCCCAAAGCACCGCGAGGTCTCGAGGTGATCCGCGTGGGACCCACCTCCGCTGGGCCTCCCAAAAGCCCACGACAATGACGACAATTGCGCAGATCGCAGCCCCCAGGACACCGCGAGGTCTCGAGGTGATCCGCGTGGGACCCACCTCTGCTGGGCCTCCCAGGAGCCCACGAAAGTAGCGATACTTGCGCAGATCGCAAGCCCCCAGAACACCGCGATGTTCCGAAGTGATCCGCGTGGGACCCACCTCCGCTGGGTCTCCCAGGAGCCCACGAAAGTGGCGACAATTGCGCAGATCGTAGCCCCCAAGACACCGCGAGGTCTCGAGGTGATCTGCCTGGGACCCACTTTCGCTGGGCCTCCCAGGAGCCCACGACAATGGCGACAATTGCGCAGATCGCAGCCCCCCAGGCACCGCGAGGTCCCGAGGTGATCCGCGTGGGACCCACCTCTGCTGGGCCTCCCATGAGCCCACGAAAGTGGCGACAGTTACGCAAATCGCATGCCCCCAAGGCAACGCGAGGTCCCGAGGTGATCCGCGTGGGACCCACCTCCGCTGGGCCTCCCAGGAGCCGACAAAAGTGGCAACAGTTGCGCATATCGCAGCCCGACGGCACGAGAGAAGAGGAGAAGGGAACACAGGAGACAGGAGAGGAGGAGGGGAGGAGGACGGGGCGATAACACTGCTCTATGCATTACCATGCGACGTACCCAACCCTCTCTATACATGCGGCGCGTATACCCAGGACCACTCGATGCTGACTGGCATTCTGAAGGACTCGCAGTGCGCAAGACGAGCACCCAACAACGATTTCAGAAGAGCGCAACAAGAAGAGCAATGGCGAACATACAAAACGGACACACACGGGGCACTTGTGGTGGTCCGAGTATGACGTACCTCCGCTGGGCCTCCCAGGAATCCACGAACGTGGCGACAATTGCGCAGATCGCAAGCCCCCCAGGGGCGGCGAGGTCACGTGGTGATCCGCGTGGGACGTACCTCCGCTGGGCATCCCATGAACCCACGAAAGTGGCGACAATTGCGCAGATCGCAAGGCCGCCAAAGTGGCGGCGAAGTACCGAGGTGGTCCGCGTGGGACGCGCCGCCGCCAGGCCTCCCAAGAGCCCACGAAAATGGCGATAATTGCGCAGATCGCAAGCCCCCCCAAGGGGCGGCGAGGTACCGAGGTGATCCGCGTGGGACCCACCTCCGCTGGGCCTCCCAGGAGCCCACGAACGTGGCGACAATTGCGCATATCGCAGGACCCCCAAGGGGCGGCGACGTAGGGAGGTGACCCGCGTGGGACCCACCTCCGTTGGGCCTCCCAGGAGCCCACGAAAGTAGCGACAATTGCGCAGATCGCCGCCCGACGCGTGGGACCCACCTCCGCTGGGCCTCCCAAGAGCCCACGAAAGTGGCGACAATTGCGCAGATCGCAAGACCCCAAATGGGCGGCGAGGTACCGAGGTGATCCGCGTGGGACCCATCTCCGCTGGGCCTCCCAGGAGCCCACGAAAGTGGCGACAATTGCGCAGATCGCAAGCCTCCCAAAGGGCGGCGAAGTACGGAGGTGATCCGCGTGGGACCCACCTCCGCTGGGCCTCCCAAGAGTCCACGAAAGTGGCGACAATTGCGCGCAAATCGCGAATCCCCGAGGGGGCGGCGAGGTCCCGAGGTGATCCGCGTGGGACCCACCTCCGCTGGGCCTCCCAGGAGCCCACGAAAGTGGCGACAATTGCGCAGATCGCAGCCCCCCAGGGGGCGGCGAGGTACCGAGGTGATCCGCGTGGGACCCACCTCCGCTGGGCCTCCCAGGAGCCCACGAAAGTGGCGACAATTGCGCAGATCGCAAGCCCCCCAGGGGTTGGCGAGGTACCGAGGTGATCCGCGTGGGACCCACCTCCGCTGGGCATCCCAGGAGCCCACGAAAGTGGCGACAGTTGCGCAGAGCGCAGCCCGACGGCACGAGAGAAGAGGAGAGGGGAACACAGGCAACAGGAGAGGAGGAGGGGAGGAGAGGGGAGGAGGAGGAGGAGGAGGAGGAGGAGGAGGACGGGGCGACCACACTGCTCTATTCAAAACGAGTGCCCAACCATCGGAGGGTAGGGAAAAACGAGTACCCAACCAGGGAAAAAGGCTCTCACTGCAGCCGACTGGAACGGTCCTGTCGGCAAACGTCTGGCCTCTGCCGCCCATGAGGTCCCTGGCGCACGGCTGGGCGCGGAAACCCTGAGCTCAAAAACGTTGCCACCTCATGGGGGCTCATCTTTTACATCCGCAATTTGCCACCCGTTTTCCGTCGTCTTCCCACAGCGTGGCAGCCCTCGTTTTACATCCGCCGCCTTCGGCCGAGGAAGATGCGTCAACCCCTCGACCCCTCGAGAACGAAACCCTTCGAGGTCCCTGCGGGGATTTGGCCATCGTCGCCGATACGGTCGGGAACATTTGCTTAGCGTGTCGCGGCGGCGGCCCCGATAGCGTGTCGCTCCGCTCCGTGGGCCTGGGGCATGGGATGCACTCAGGGACGTTGGCGCCCGCGGGCTGGGACGTGGACAGCGTGTCGCGCCGCAGCGTGGTGGGCCAGAACTGGCGGCGCGACACGCTAGGCCAACGTTCCCGATCGTCTGGATGTGGGCAGACGGTCCCGCTCATGAGGGTCTGTGGGCCTGACTGCGGGATTCCGCTCGTTCTCCCCGAGAAAATCCCAAACATACGGCCCCGCGTCTGGGGTCCCTTGAGCGTGAGGGCGGGGGATCCAGCCGCTGTCGCCGATGGTGCCCTGGGCATGGGGTCCCGCACCCCAGTGATATATATATATATATATATATATATATATCTATAGATTGCACCTCACGAGTTGCACATCGCAAGCGTCACCCCGCACACCGCATCCCACACATCGCTTCTTGGAGGCTCGACCCCACGACTCTGCGCCGCTTCAGCTGCACCCGCAAATCCGACTGTGCTCTCCGTCGGCACCTTTGGGTGTGCGAGAGAATGCCTGTCAACTGTCCAACAATATCGACAAAACGAACACTACCTACGTATACCGGCATGACACAATCACGCCCCCACGCTTTGCTTTCCAACGCCCATCTCGGCTCCAAGACATGCCCAAGATGTCGTCAAGTTGCCCCAATGCCAGCCTACGGTGGCCGAACGTCTCCCCAGATGCCCCAAGAGATCTTACCAGGTCCCGAAAAGACTCCAAGAGGCACCCGAAGAGCCCTCCAGGCATAACCTATGAAGCAAACCACATCAAACATGCGGCACCTTGTCAGTGCTTTTGCTTCCCCTGTACTTTGGCCTCAAATGACCTCGGACAAAATAGCCCCACGACGGATCCAGGAGGTCGCAAAACGCTCCAAGACGGCCCCGAAACAACTTCACTGCGGTCAGGGAACCACTCAAGACGGGCTACGACGGCCCCAAGAAGGATCCATGACGGCCCCAAGGCACGACCACACGCCCGCAAAATGAGCCCTCACGCACAAGGTCCCAGGGGCCACCCACAACCCCGAGGTACGCCGCCCCTCCCCTTCCCTCCCCTCCCCGACGCCCCCGAGACGGCCCCCGATAGGCCCACAAGAGGCTCGAAATAATCTCCCAATGAGCCTCCAACGACCGCCCAACAGAAAACGCAACAGCCATGCACCACTACGGCCACATCAAGCTGCAACATCGTATGCCTCGAGATGGTGACAGCAAATCCGTTCGGGAGATCTCGTTCTAAGATCCTGCATACATTTGGATGGTGCGCTGGCATGGCCGCTGGGTTTGTCGCAAGCAACAAGATTGCACTCATAAGATGCTCCACGCTTAATTGCACCGTATATTCCACCCCACGAGCGGTACCCAGAAATTGCACCAAGCACGCGGCTTCAAACATGTTTCACCCAGTCAGTTTCATTCCAGAAGCTACGCTCCATAGGTCCGCGCGTACTTCGCTTCCGATTCTTCGGCTGCGTCCCTGGTGAGTACCAGGCGCAGAACCATATGATTTGCGTCTCGTGAATTCTGCTCAGCACTGTTAGACACCATCCTTGTTTTAGGTCCCCGCGCTGATATCATATCCACTGTCAGAAGAACACTTGGCTGCATGCGAGCTCCCTCTCCTCTCCTGCCTCCCACTGCTTAATGCTTGCAGCCCGCTCAAAGGATGCTTCGTGCATAAACCCTTCTTGGCGCACTGCACCCGGCCCCTTCTACAACTGCCCTCTAGACCCGAGACGCTCTTTCTGGCCCCCCTCCCTGTCCAGCGGTGCTCGCCCTGCGGCCTTTGCCATGCAGCGGTGCCTGGGTCTCCTCTGGCTCGTCTTCACTGCCTCGGCGCCCCCATCTCCAACTACCGCCCTGCTCGGACACGGCCCGCCGCCCCCGTCGTCCTGCCCCCGCCGTCCTGGTCCTGGCCCAACTATAAGCCGTACGAAACTGGCCCCTCAAACCCCTACACCAACTTCATCGTGGCGCCTGCTCTGTGAACTGCGTCCTGCCGTGGCCACGAG
>CAUYUJ010002048.1:42500-55000 GCA_963575745.1 Prorocentrum cordatum | reverse complement strand
GGTCCTCCTCCTCCTCGTCCCGCTCCTGCTCATCATCAACACCATCATCATCACCACCATCACCATCACGATTATCATCACCACCATCATCATCACCATCATCCTGCCCCTCCTTTTCGTCCTACCCTCGCCGTCCGCGCGGGCCCCAAATTGGCCCAAAGAGACCAACCCCTTGTCCCCTGTTATCTCTCAACTCACCTTGGATACCCGCTATTTTTCATGATGTGTCTCTTCCTCCCTTTGCCCGTTAACTTTCAAGGAACAGATGGAACAAGCGGATGACTAGCGAAAACCATCGCACAATGGGACGAAGGAAATCGTGATAGCGAGGAAGTGTCGTGTGAGGGTTCTGGTGTTTGGGGTTTGGTGTTTGGTGTTTGGTGTGGGGTGTTGGGTGTTTGGTGTTTGGTGTTTGGGGTTTGGTGTTTGGTGTTTGCAGTTTGGGGTTCGGGGCCTGGGGTTTGGGGTTTGGTGTTTGGTGTTTGGTGCTCGGGGCTTGGTGTTTGGCGGTTGGTGTTTGGTGTTTGGTGGTTGGGATTGGGGATTGGGGATTTGGTGTTTGGTGTTTGGGGTTTGGTGTTTGGTGTTTCGTGTTATGGGTTTGGTGTTTGGTGTTTGGTGTTTAGGGTTTGGTGTTTGGTCTTTGGGGCTTGGGATTTGGTGTTATGGGTTTGGTGTTTGGTGTTTGGTCTTTGAGGCTTGGGGTTTGGTGTTAGGTGTTTGGTGTTTGGTGTGTGTTTGGGGTTTGGTGTTTGGTGTTTGGGGTTTGTTGTTTGGAGTTTGGGGTTTAGGGTTTGGGGCTTGTTGTTGGTTTTTTGTCCCAACCATCCTGTGGTGTTGGGTCTTCGTTTTGAAGAGACGGTCCCCGCGTTCTCCTCCTCGCGTGCCCCCCCCCTCCTCCCTACCGTCCGCATGCGTCCCGCACACCCAGTACAGCGTTTCGGGGCCCCATAGGGAGCCCCACCGAAGGTCCCAGTGCTACCGTCCGCATGCGTCCCGCACACCCAGTACAGCGTTTCGTGGCCCCATAGGGAGCTCCACCAAAGGTCCCAGCGCTACCGTGCGCATGCGTCCCGCACACCCAGTACAGCGTTTCGTGGCCCTCCTCCTCCTCCCTGAGTTTCACCCACCCAGTACAACGTTTCGTGGCCCCATAGGGAGCTCCACCGAAGGCCCCATTGCCCCCGTCCGCATGCGTCCCGGAAGCCCAATTTGGCATTTCCACGCACTCAGTGCAGCGTTTCGTGGCCCCATAGGGGGCTCCACCCAAGGCCCCAGTGCCACCGTCCGTATGCGTCCGTGAAATGTAATTTGGCATTTTGCACCCGCGCAATGCAACGTTTCGTGGCCCCATAGGGGCTTCACGAAGCCCCCAGTGGGAACGTCCGCATGCGTCCCGGTAACCCACTTTGGCATTTTCACTCACTCAATAGAGCGCTTCGTGGTCCCATAGGGAGCTCCATCGAAACCCTCAATGGGACCGTCCGCATGTGTCCCGCAAACCCAAGTCGGCACACCACCCACACAGTACAGCGTTCCCCCCCGCCCAGTGCAGCGCTTCGTGGCCCCATAGGGAGCTTCACCGCAGCAGATATTCACAATTACGGTACCCACAACTGCATATGGTTGGGACCTTCGCCAAGATACTTTTTGGGGGGTGGCGGGTGGAAAACCTGTAAAAGGATCACCCGGAGAACTAACCGACTTGGCATTTTGCTACTTCCCCACGGAGAACAAACCATTTTCCCGGAGAGCCAAGTATTTTCCCGGAGAACCGCTTTTTCCCGTTCGGAGGGGGGGTGTCGCGAGGCACTGGAGCGTCCAAGATGGCCTCGGCGAGGAATCCCAAATCATTGATGTTACTAAGGTTTTGGCCACATTTTTGCCTCCTGGTGTGCCTGTGTGTGTGTGTGTGCGCAAATTGAACCTGCCCCCCTCTTTGATCGATCTCCTTCTCCAAGATGGCCCCCGAGGCTCCCAAGGGTGCCCCAACAGGGCCCCCAGAGGCACCCAAGACGCCCCAAGAGGCCTCGGCGAGAAGACCACAATCATTGATTTTACAAAAAAAGTGTTGGCAGCATTTTGGCCTCCCAGGGTGTGTGTGTGTGTGTGTGTGCTAATTGGAACTTCATCCTTCTTTGATCGATCTCCTCCTAGATGGCCCCGAAATGACCCCGGATGCTTCCAAGGGTGCCCCACGAGGGCCCCGAGAGATGCCCAGGAGGCCCCAAGAGACCCCCAAGAGCTCCTCAATATGCCCCCAGAAGCACTGAAGACGCCCCAAGAGGCCTCGGCGAGAAGGCCACAATCATTGATTTTAGTAAGATTGTGGCCACATTTTAGCCTCCTGGGGGGGGACCCTAATTCAGGAGCCCCCCTTCTTTGATCGATCTCTCTACAATAGCCCCCAAAGCTTCCAAAGGTGGCCCAAGACGGACCCAAGAGGCTCCCAAGAGGCACCCAATACGCTTCAAGAGGCGCCCGGGACTGCCAAGATACCCCACGACTCCCCAAGAGGACTCTAATAAGCTCTCGAAAGAAATCCGAAGAGACTCCGAGAGGTATCCAAGAAGCCTATGGCCTTTCTGCTCGCGTTCCTCCTCCTCCTCCTCCTCCTCTTCCTCATCCGCCTGTTCCTCCTACTTCCTCCTTCGTCCTCCTCTCTCTCCCTCCCCCTCTCCTTCTTCCTCCTCCTCCTCCTCCTCCTTCTGCTCCTCCGATTCCTCCTCTATCCTCCCCCTCTTGGGGTACGAAGTCTTACACAGCTCATTATTTCACTGCGTGCCCCTCCACATCCCTGATCAGGGCAACTCGTCTGGGCATTGTTTCTGGATGGGCTGGTGGGGTTACGCGAAGCGTCTATACTTACCAGTGCATATATACTTACGCAGGCCGAAAACTTTCTTCTTGAGCCCGAAATGTCGGAAACGGCGTGCTGTTCATGTGAGATGATACATGTAGCGCTCTCTTCGGCTTGGGACGTGCCATATGTCATGGGAGGAAATGCGGGAAATGGCCGGGCCCGCTGTAGCCCCCCTTTTCCCCGTATACTCATAGATATGGCCAACAGATCCACAATTCCGTGAATAGCATCATGCCTCACGTGCGGTGCCCCGCGGATCCAATTTCCCGTGGGTCCGGGATGTTACATTTTATTATACATGTATTCCTGGAAAATGAATGGGGTCATTGGTCTTTCACACACGGGACATTGGATCCGCGCGAGGCAGATATAGGATCCACGACGCTGTCGCACACCCAAAGAAATCCCATTGGATCCATCGGTGTTTTTTTCTACATATCTGGTCCAAGAGGAAAAATCTCTCGGCCTGGGGATGTACAGACACATCTCTCTCTCTCTATATATATATATATATATATATATCTCACATATATATATATATATATATATATATTCACACTAGAACCACGCGCGGGTTCTACGCGCGCTTAGGCTCTAGTCAGAGCCAGGGCATCGCTATCCTTTTCGCTCGTGTCATGGGCGACACTGCGACTCTCCCCGCATGCGGGTTTTGTGGAACCTCAGTCTGCCTCGGCCCTCTCCTATTCTGATCCCTCTCGGTTCTCGTTATTGCTGTGATCCTCCTCTTCCTCTTCCTCAGAGAGAGAGAGCGAACTATAACCGAATAGTAAGTGCCACAACAGACATGCTCAGGCCAATCAGCCTGCATAGAAGTCACGATCGCGCCTGGGAGTTGGTTTCGAAGAGGCAGCTGACGTGCTGAACGGGCTGAAAACGTATGCCCTCATACCCCCTGCGCGGCTTCGACTTTCCCTCCGAAGCTCCGCCGATTCGGCTCTGTGGCAGCAGCTCAAACAGGGAGGGACCGACTGAATACTAGGGTCATTGTCTTGGAGCTGTCTTCGAGCTTGAGCTGCCAGGAAAGCTGCCCTTCGGCGAGCATCGCAATCGACGGAACAATTACGATCGCGTGCAAATAATGGACGGGAGGGGAAAGGGACTCCGATTCGCAACATCAACTGGCAAATCATGTGATGTTCATCCGCAATACTCTGAGACACCTTTGGGCTCAATCTTGCATCCTCGACGTTCCCATGCCCGCCGCGTGGAAGCACCGAAGGCGCTTCTAAAGAATCGCTCAGAAGCCGCGACGTCCACGATTCCTGCCCTTCCCAAGCCGACAACACGGACTAACATCTGGATACGTATAGGAGCACGATGATTGGGAGGAGATGGGACGGGAAAACATGGCCTATCCGCTGGCCTTGTGTGATGAGCTGCACATGATCGAGAGGACAGCTGGAACAATTTCGAATCCGATTACATCTAAACGGCTCGCCTGTGCTCCTGACAACTATGCACTGGCAACTTGCCTGCAGTGAGAGTCGCTGTCTGGCTGACCACGAAACTCATCGCACCCCAAATTATTTGATCTGGTCAAGAAGCCGATCACAAACCTCACCGCGCTCAATACGAGCCACTCGCGTCAACAAATCAGGGCGAAAGGCGTGATAATGGAGGATCTGATCACGCGGTCGGTGATCACTGCGATCGCTACGCGATCGGCCAAGAATCTGCTTCACAATTTAGGTGGATGTGCTCGCTGGCCTCGATGTTGGGCTGTCTGCAATGGGGCGGTCAACGGACACAATGCCAAAATCGTGGTCTCAATGTTATAAGGGCTCCGTTGAATCCAAGTATCGTTTGCTTATCATGCTGCTCCTCCTCGTCCTCCTCCTCCTCCTCCTACTGTGTCGATGTTGTATTTACTTCGACATTTTTACGCACATGTATGTATGGATACATGTATGTATGCATGCATGTATGTATGTCTTCATGTCTGTATGTATGTATGCATGCAGGTAGGTTTGCGTGTATGTGTGTATGTATGTATGTATGTATGTATGTATGTATGTATGTAGGTAGGTAGATAGGTAGGTAGGTAGGTCTGTCTGTCTGTCTGTCTGTCTGTCTGTCTGTCTGTCTGTCTGTCTGTATGTATGTATGTATGTATGTATGTATGTATATTCGTTGATTTTGTATCCTGCTTCTGCTCCTCCACCTCCTGTTGCTCCTCTTTCTCCTGCCCCCCCTCTGTCTCATCCTGTCCCTTTCTCTCTACTTACCCGTCGTTGCAACTCACTTCGCGCGCAGACCATACGCTCATGCGCGCCATCTGGGAAACGAGTGTGGGGTCATAGGCAAATAGCTCAGTGATTCTCCTCCCGTCTCCCCTCTTCACCTCCCCCTCCCTCCATTTTCATTATGTACGCTTTCCCTCATCGCACCATCGGACGTGTCAGTAGGCCAGGCCAAGCGTTTCCCTTGAGACTCGCTGGCTTGAACAATTGTATAAAGCGGAAGTCAGAAACCAAGGCCCCCCCCCCTCCCTCCCCAAACTCCCCCTCGCCGCCGCAAGAAGCGGGAGGTCCGGACACCCCCCCCTGCCTCCGGGGCCATCCCCACCAGGGGAATCCCCCCCCCCTGGAAAATTACTCGGAGGGGTTCATACCTCTCCCCCCCCTCCTCCCTGGAAAATTGTTCGAAGGGTCTAGAACCTCCACCTCCTCCACCCATCCCCCCCGCCCCCGTCCACCCGGCGACGACGACGACGACGTCGCCGCCAACAAACAACGCGGACGACAACGACGACAACGATGACGACGACGCACGACGACGACGACAACGAGAACGACGACGACGGAGACGACGACGATGACGACGACGACGGACGACGACGACGATGACGACGACGACGACGGACGACGACGACGCCCATGACGACGACGACGACGACGGCGGCGACAACGTCAGCTGCGGCGGCGGCACACGGTTCGCTGGCGCCCACGCCAGGTGCTGGCTCAGATCGAATGCTCCTAAGGCTCGATCCAACCTCCCAGAATCGAATCAGAATTCGATCCACCTTTGGACGAATCCTACTGAAGTGGATCTGTATCTGTTCTTGTAGAGCGATCCTGCCCTAATTGACTTCTACTGAGGACCGATCCGGCTCTGACCGCATGCTGCTATGGCTGGATCCAACTCTAATCCTGCTAGTACGCCTGCATCCAGCCGTATAAAAATCTTATTCGGGATGGGTTGATCTTGGATTGAGTCCTACAGAGGCGCGATCCAGCTTTGATCTAACCCTGCTAAAGTCGTTGTCCTGTGGGCACGACACGGGCCGATAGGAAAACATTGGCCCAGCACGGGCACGAATTCTTCAACGGCGATGGAGGGAGTGTGCTGAGCCCGTGGCCCGAGGGCCTCGACGTGCATTCTGAAGGCTCCAGCGTGGCCTCAAAATGGCAGAGAAATCATCGAGGCCTGCGCGAAGATCGTTGGGTCGACGTCGGCGAGGCAGCGGCAACTGGGGCCTGAACGTTGCAACCTACAATAGGAAAACGGCTGTAGGGCTGGATCCAGCCCCCGCGGATCCAGCTCTAACGGAGTCCTACTACGGCTCAACCCAGCTTGAGCAGTCCTAGTAGGGCTTGGTCCAGCCCAATTAGGATCCTACTGCGCTTTCATCCAGCTCTCCAGACATGTCACGCAAGGGTCGATACAATTCTAGCGAAATGCCACTGATGCTGGATTTAGCTCTACTAGAACTCTTATATACCTGAATCCAGCTCTACTCGAATCCTGTTCGGGCTCGATCCAGCTCTAATGGAATCTTGTTATTACCTAACAGCGAAGACTGATAAGTTTCTAATGGTCTCAAAAGAAAGCATCATGACTCCCCAGGGGGGTCCGGGCAGGATCCGGGGAGAATCCGCGGAAGTCGTTTTAAGCAAACAGTTGCACACTTCGTGGTCTTCGAGTTCCCAGAACTCGATTCCCGGGCCACATTTTGAATGCCCGGAGCCAACTGTAGGCCACTTCGTGGTCTTCGAGTTCCCAGAACTTCATTCCTGGGCATGATTTTGAATGCCCGGAGCCAACTGTAGGCGGCTTCGTGGTCTTCGAGTCCCCAGAACTTCATTCCTGGGCATGATTCTGAATGCCAGGAGCGAACTGTAGGCCACTTCGTGGTCTTCGAGTTCCCAGAACTTCATTCCTGGGCATGATTTTGAATGCCCGGAGCCAACTGCAGGCCACTTCGTGTTCTTCGGTTCCCCAGAACCCCATTCCCGGGCCACATTTTGAATGCTGAGGCAGGCTGAGGCTGAGGCTGAGGCAGGCTGAGGCTGAGGCAGGCTGAGGCTGAGGCCGAGGCTGAAGGCAGACTGAGGCTGAGGCTGAAGCAGGCTGAGGCTGAGGCTGAGGCTGAGGCTGAGGCAGGCTGATGCTCAGGCAGGCTGAGGCTGAGGCTGAGGCTGATGCAGGCTGAGGCTGAGGCAGGCTGAGGCTGAGGCCGAGGCTGAAGGCAGACTGAGGCTGAGGCTGAAGCAGGCTGAGGCTGAGGCTGAGGCAGGCTGAGGCTGAGGCTGAGGCAGGCTGAGGCTGAGGCAGGCTGAGGCTGAGGCTGAGGCTGAGGCTGAGGCTGAGGCAGGCTGAGGCTGAGGCGAGGCTGAGGCTGAGGCTGAGGCTGAGGCTGAGGCTGAGGCTGAGGCAGGCTGAGGCTGAGGCCGAGGCTGAAGCAGACTGAGGCTGAGGCTGCAGGCTGAGGCTGAGGCTGAGGCTGAGGCTGAGGCAGGCTGATGCTGCAGGCTGAGGCTGAGGCTGAGGCTGATGCAGGCTGAGGCTGAGGCAGGCTGAGGCTGAGGCCGAGGCTGAGGCAGCTGAGGCTGAGGCTGAGGCTGAGGCTGAGGCTGCAGGCTGAGGCTGAGGCAGGCTGAGGCTGAGGCTGAGGCTGGCAGGCTGAGGCTGAGGCTGAGGCTGAGCAGGCTGAGGCTGAGGCAGGCTGAGGCTGAGGCCGAGGCTGAAGGCAGACTGAGGCTGAGGCTGGCAGGCTGAGGCTGAGGCTGAGGCAGGCTGAGGCTGAGGCAGGCTGAGGCTGAGGCTGAGGCTGATGCAGGCTGAGGCTGAGGCAGGCTGAGGCTGAGGCCGAGGCTGAAGGCAGACTGAGGCTGAGGCTGAAGCAGGCTGAGGGTGAGGCTGAGGCAGGCTGAGGCTGAGGCTGAGGCAGGCTGAGGCTGAGGCAGGCTGAGGCTGAGGCTGTGACTGCGACTGCCGTTGTCACTGCGATTGTCATCGCGAATGCGACTGCGACTGCGAGAACAGCAGAATTCTACAACTGGATTCTCATCTGAATCTTAAGGGGAATGCTTTCAGATATGCTCCTACACATCGCTGTTAGGTTGTTTTGCCGGGATAATGATAGCCTTCTAGGGGTCGATCCAGTTTTTTTTTCAAAAACCAACTAGGGTTGGACCCAGCACTGATGGCATCCTACTCGGGCTCGATCCAGCTTTAACAAGATCCTACTAAAGCAAGATCCACCTCTGATATAACCCTACTTGGGGTCTATTCGTCTGTTCAACTCCAAGAGAATCCTTCTACGGCTGGGTCCACCTCTACTAAATTACTCCGACGGAAGGACCCAACATGATAATCTGTTTAGATTGCCCTTACCCTTTTCCTCCTCGCCCTGGCGGACACTCTCCTCTCGCCCGCCGTTCTGCCCTCACCTACTCCCCCTCATGCTATTTCTCCTCCTCCTCCTCCTCCTCCTCCTTCTCCACTTCCTACTCATCACCACCCCGTCCCTACCCCTTCCCCGTCCTCGTCCTTCCCCTGCTTCTTCTCCGCGCGCTCCTCCCATTCCCCTTGGTCAAAGCAAACAAATCGATTTTCCTCGGCGACGTCGCCGCCGCGGTCCGAGCGGGACCCATAGGGAAGGGGCTCCCGCCTGAGACTTCCTCGCAATTCACTCACAGACGAGGCTCCCGCTTGATACTTCCTCCAAATTCAAGCCTGGGGAGCCCTAACGTGGTGACAGTTACAGGTTGCCGATGACCCGCTCGGATTACCAACATGAAATGCGGGACCCACAGGGAAGGGGCTCCCGCCTGAGACTTCCTTACAATTCACTCACATACGAGGCTCCCGCTTGATACTTCCTCCAAATTCAAGCCTGGGGAACCAACAACGACAGTGACAGGTTGCCGATGACCCGCTCGGATTACCAACATGGCATGCGGGACCCATAAGGAGGGGGCTCCCGCCTGAGACTTCATCACAATTCACTCACAGACGAGGCTCCCGCTTGATACTTCCTCCACGTTCAGGCCCGAGGAGCCCCAAAATGGTGACACTTACAGGTTGCCGATGACCCGCTCGGATTACCAACATGAAGTGTGGGACCCATAAGGAGGGGGCTCCCGCCTGAGACTTCCTCACAATTCACTCACAGACGAGGCTCCCGCTTGATACTTCCTCCAAATTCAAGCCTGGGGAGCCATAAAATGGTGACAGTTACAAGTTGCGGATGACCCGCTTGGATTGCCAACATGAAATGCGGGACCCATAGAGAAGGGGCTCCCGCCTGAGACTTCCTCACAATTCACTCACATACGAGGCTCCCGCTTGATACTTTCTCCAAATTCAAGCCCGAGGAGCCCAAATGGTGACAATTACAGGTTGCCGATGACCCGCTCGGATTGCCAACATGAAGTGCGGGACCCATAGGGAGGGGGCTCCAGCCTGAGACTTCCTCACAATTCACTCACATACGAGGCTCCCGCTTGATACTTCCTCCAAATTCAAGACTGGGAACTCCAAAAGTGACGACAGTTACAGGTTGCCGACGGCCCGCTCGGATTACCAACATGAAGTGAGGGACCCATAGGGAGGGGGCTCCCGCCTGAGACTTCCCCACAATTTACTCACAGACGAGTGAGTGATGACGAAGTGATGAGTGAGTGATGATGAGTGAATGAGTGATGATGATAATGATGAGTGAGTCAGAGAACGAGTGATCGAGTGATGATGATGGTGATGATGATGATGATGAGTGATGATGATGAATGATCGTGCGATGCTGATGGTGACTGGTGATGGTGATGATGACGACGTGATGAGTGAGCATGTAGTGATGATGATGATGGTGATCGTGCGATGCTGATGATGATCATGAATGATCGTGCGATGCTGATGGTGATGCTGATGGTGATGATGATATGAATGGGGAGTGATGGTGATGGTGATAATGATAATGATGAGGAGGAGGAAGCCAGGAGGAGAGGGAGGAGGAGGAGAGATCCTGCGCGGAGGGTGTGCATTTTAAACAAGAACCCCACTTAGGATGTGGGGAAATAATATCCGGGTTGGGTCCCGGTCTTGTGGAATTCCACCAAGGAGTTCGGTGCGGCTTTGATGGGTCCAGCTCTAATAGAATCCTACTCAGGGTCAATCCTGAACTGATAGAAGCCTTTCAGGGCTCGATCCAGCTTGCATAGAGTCCTACCTGGGCTCGGTCCATCTTTAACCGCATCCCGACATGTCTAGATTGTCGTCGTCGGCGTCGTCGAAGGCTTCCTCGTCGTCGTCGTCGTCATCGTCGTCCTCTTCGTCGTCGTCTTCGTCGTCGTCGTCGGGGTCGTTGTTGTCGTTGTCGTCGTTGTCGTCGTCGGCATCGGCGTCGTCGTCGTCGTCGTCGTCATCATCGTTGTCGCCGTGGTCGGCGTCATTGCCGTCTTCGTCGTCGTCGTCGTCGTCGTCGTCGTCGGCGTCGGCGTCGGCGTTGGCGTCGGCGTCGGCGTCGGCGTCTGCGTCGGCGTCGGCGTCAGTGTCGGCGTCGGCGTCGTCGGCGTCGGCGTCGTCGTCGTCTTCGTCGTCGTCGTCCGCGTCGTTCGCCAGCGGTGGCGGCGACGTCGTCGTTGTCCTTGTCGCTGTTAATGATGGGGGGTGGATTCTGGACCCCTGGAATAATTTTCCTCATGGGGCGGGGAGGGGGGTCTAGACGCCTCCGAATGATTCTCCCAGGGTGGGGTGAAAGGGGGGGTGTACCATTGTCCCAGGGGGGGGGTCCAGAACCCCCCCTCCCCGCTGCTTTTCGGGGGGTGCCCGCAGCGGCAGAAAGCGCTGTTTCAGACTTCCTTGCACATTATTATCATGAAAGTAAACAAAATTTAATCGTTACAAAGATGGAAAGCCGATGATTATCCAGAAGCGGCTCTCGCCTTCGCGCCGCGTGCATTCGTGTCAAAATCGTGCAAAATCTACAAGGATGGAGGGTTGGTTCGTTTTCAGAATGCGGCTCTCGCCCTAGCGTCGTGAGCATTCATTACATAAATTCCAAACAATTGCGGAAACATCGAGTGGTTCTCACAATCTGGCTATCGCCTGAGCACATGGCCCGTCCAGATCGAATCGGGCAACTGCATCGAATCCAAATGTGCGTTGGATCGGACCGCATCGGCACGGACTCGAGATCGTATCGGGATGCACAACAGCGCCATGCAGACATCGGGCCACACCGGATCGTGGTAGTATCTGTATCGAGTCGGATCGGGCCGGCCAAATATGGTATCGAACTGGGTCGACCAGATCGACATGGACCATATCTCAGCGTCGCGCACATTCGACCCAACAAGCATCCAACAGCTACAAAGGATGGAGGCAGATTCGTTGACACATTGCGTTGATGTGTAGCATTTGCACGGATGTCGGCGGCTCCTAACAGTTATTCCAACTGCGGCTCGTGTTAAAACCTCAACAGAAATTAAAACCGTAGCTCTGCAATTGTGCATCATTGACACGGACGGAGGGCACATTCTTGTCAACACGGTGCTAGCGCTGGACACTTCCTTGAGCTTTAGCATCCCGCATCTTCCCTTTTTCTTACAAGGAGTATGATGGGTGGATCTTCGATAAAACGGGGCCTCACCAAAGTGGCAAACACACCAGGCGCTTGTCATTCCGGGGTAGGGGCAAAACCCGCAGTATAGAAAAATGCTGCTAAGGACTTCTTGGTAGGGGATTTAGGACGAGAGGGTGTAATTGCAGCATTATGGGTGCACCCTGGGTTAACACTGGTCCTCCTCCCCTTCATCCTGCCCTTCGTCCTCCCCTCCGTTCCTCCTCCTCTCCCCGTTGTTCCTCCTCCTCCCCCTTCCTCCCGTTGCTCGTCTGTCTTGTTCTCTGCAATGCCCTCCCCGCCTGGCTCACGTCGGACCTCCACGATGTCGTCATCCAGGTCTCGGACCTGGATGCCAAGCTCCTATTCTGCGGCGCGATCCTCTGCTTCCTAGGGGAGTTCAGCAGGCTCGGTAGCGTGGTGGAAACGCTGCTCGTGGCCCTGGCCCTCCCACTTGTTGCGCTATCTTTGTCTCTGCTTGTTCCCCGAGGGCAGCGAGGAGAGAGGATTGGAGGCAGGACGGAGGGTGGGCTGGCCCAGTTTTGCAGCGTCTCGAGACAAGCGGAGGATGCTTTCGGGCCCCAAAAATCGTCAAATGCGATTATGGGGCGACAGTGCCAGCCCCAGGAAGGAGGTGAGAAGTCCAAATGGCGCGGACTGAAGATGGACCCGGGGTCGGTGGCCGGAAAGCCATTCTGTCCCCTTCTTGCCTCTACCCTCAATTGTAGACAAAGAGCTGGCCCAAATATTAATACGGCTCGACGTTTGGCTCCA
>CAUYUJ010002048.1:32500-35000 GCA_963575745.1 Prorocentrum cordatum | reverse complement strand
TCTTGGAGCTCTTTTGGGCCGCCTTGGGTCGCTCATAGAGGCCTCGGAGGCCGTCCTGGGGCGATCGTTAGAGTCTCTCGGGATGCCGTGGACGCTGTGAAAGCGGAAAAAACTAATATCTTCAAAGCGTACGTGGAATGGACGATTTTTGGCTCCTGGGGGTCTCTTTAGGGGTCTCTTGGACCGTCTTGGGGGCCTCGTGGGCCGTCTTGAAACCATAGTGGTCCTCTTTGAGCGCTGATGAGCCGTCTTAGGGCCCGTTTTGGGCCTGTGGGCTCCGATCGGTAGGAGCGTCCAACTGCCCGGAAAGCCGCCGGGACTCCGAAAGGGCGTCCAGGGCGCTCGTTGGGTGGAGGGCAGGGGCGACTGTGGTGTCCTGGGGGGGGGGGTCCGGTTCACGGGGGTGGGTGGGTGGGGGGTCCGGGTAATAATAATATAAGAATAGGAAAATATTTGCTTTTGTATATGTCTGTCTATCTATCGGCCAATCGATCTGTCTGTGTATATGTTTGTCTGTCTATATGTGCCGCTATCTCTCTGCCTATCTATCAGTATGCCTGTCCATCGATCTGTTTGCATGTCTATATGTACGCCTATGTATCAGTCTGTCCATCTATGTGTGTGTGTGTGTGTGTGTTTCTCGGTCCGTCCATCTATATGCCTGTGGATATATATATATATATATGTATATATATATATATAGACTAGAACCACGCGAGCGCTTCGCGCGCGCTTAGGTTCTAGCGCAGACGCTGGCGACTGCAATGTCGAATGGTCTGAGCCTTCTTGGCCCGTCTTGGGGCCGTCCTGAGGGTCTCGGTCTTGGGGCGGTCTTGGGAGGCTCTTCGGCGCTCTTGGACCGTTGGAAGCTCGAAAACGCGAGAAGCGAAAAACATTCAAAACACCTTTGAACACATACGACTTTGGCCTCTTCGGGCCGTACCGTGATACCTATCAGACTTCTTGGGGTCTCTTGGAGGCCACCTGGGAGCCCCGAGAGCCGTCGGAAGGCTGACTTGGGCTGTTCGGGAGCGTCTTGGGCCATCCTTTCGCATTCTGGGGGCTCCTGGGGGGCGTCTTGGGCCCTCCTGGAGCGCTGTGGAGGCTGCCCGGAAAGGCTGGGGGAGCGGTGCCCGGAGCGTCCCCGAGATGTGGCCATATCTTTTCAACGCGTTCCGGGAGCATCTTCCCGGAACGCGCTCGTGGCAGGGCGCCCACGTCCGAGGACGTTGGCATGGGAAACCGCAGCGCGTGATCATTCCAGGCGTTCCGGCGGATTCCAGGAAGACTGCATGTCGTATGAGGATGGCAGCCGCCTCTTGCACCGAGCATCCCAAACTGCCTGAACGGCTCCCGCTCGCCTTCCCCAAACCCAGCGCTTGCCCAAGCACGTTCCGGACAGTCTTCGCCAGAACGCGCTGGAATGATCACGCGCTGCGGTTTCCCATGCCAACGTCCTCGGACGTGGGCGCCCTGCCACGAGCGCGTTCTGGGAAGATGCTCCCGGGACGCGCTGAAAATATATGGCCACATCCCGGGGACGCTCCCGGCACCGCTCCCCCAGCCTTTCTGGGCAGCCTCCACAGCGCTCCAGGAGGGCCCAAGACGCCCCCCAGGAGCCCACAGAATGCGAAAGGATGGCCCAAGACGCTCCCGAGCAGCCGAAGTCAGCCTTCCGACGGCTCTCGGGGCTCCCAGGTGGCCTCCAAGAGACCCCAAAAAGTCTGATAGGTATCACGGTACGGCCCGAAGAGGCCAAAGTCGTATGTGTTCAAAGGTGTTTTCAATGTTTTTGGCTTCTCGCGTTTTCGAGCTTCCAACGGTCCAAGAGCGCCGAAGAGCCTCCCAAGACCGCCCCAAGACCACTCAATAGATCCTCAGGACGGCCCAAAGATGGGCCAAGAAGGCTCCAAGACTGCCGAAGAGGCGCCCAGCACAGCCCCAGACCACCCCAGAACAGGCCCAAGATGGGCCCAAGAGCGGGAGCAGGAGGCTTCCAGAGACCTCCGAGAGGCCTCGGGGACCCCCCAGAGGCCCCCAACACACCCCCCATCCTTGAGAGGCCCCGAAGAGACCCCGACGAGGCTCCAAGAACAGCCCAAGAGAGCTGCGAGAGCCGTCCCGAGAGAGCCCAAAGAGGGTAAAATCGTTGACTTCCCATGGTTTGTGGCATGTTTTTCGCCTTCTCACGTTTTCCCGCTTCCAGCCCTCAAAGATCGAGGATTTGGGAAACAAGAGAAGGAATTCCAAGAATTCCTTTTTTAATCAAAATGGAACTCCTACTCGGGGGTCCTACATATCCCCTGACATCTGGCCGGTACCGCGCCTCCCGGCTTCTTAACGTTTTCGCGGAGTCTCCGAAGGCCCCAAGGAATCCGGGAATGGTGGATTTGGTTTAGATGCTCATCCATTCAGGACTCAGGACAGCATGCCCGGGCCCGGGCGTACTGTCCAGGCCACCCTGAGCGCGCGCTCAGGTTCTAGCCCAGGCCGGGGGGGC
>CAUYUJ010002048.1:20000-27500 GCA_963575745.1 Prorocentrum cordatum | reverse complement strand
ACCTTATAATTGTTTGCGGCGGCCCAGGCGTGGAGGCCGTTTCGCGAGCAGAGCCTCGCATCCTCTACACACGCCCCTCGATTTGTCCCCTTCTCTTTCTTTTTTTGTTTGGTTTTGCGCGCCCCGGGGGTCTTAACGGTCAACTTAACGTCTCCCCATTGAAAATCCTGAGGCGTGGAGGGTGTGCCGTTGCCTAGTAGTAGTGGTGGTGGTAGTAGTAGTAGTAGTAGTAGTAGTAGTAGTAGTAGTAGTAAGAATAGTCTTAGTAGTGCCCGTATTAATAATTCTCGTAGCATTGTTATTATTATTATTATCATAATTATTATTATTATTAGTAGTAGTAGTAGTAGTAGTAGTAGTAGTAGTAGTAGTCGTAGTAGTAGTAGTAGTAGTACTGGCATTTGCGGGGCTACACGTAGTCTGTGTTACCAAAGTTGATTGAAGATGTAGAGGTCGTACTCAGGCGTTAGGCTTCGAGATCGCGAAAGCGCGCAAAACAAAATACAGAGACTCCTGTTGTATCGCCATTTCAAAGATTTCAAGAATGACCATCCAGAAAATGGAGCACCTGTGGAATCCAATGAAAGTCATTGTTTTGCAATGGATGTCAACAACATTCATGAGGGAAACGGATCGCCTCCGGATTCCAAAGATAATATATGTTGTGTATGGAATTTCATAAACAAACCCTAATGATAATGGAGCGACGACGAGGAGGACGATGACGAAAACGACAACGCCGGCGCGATCCTTGAATATATCGCACTCCTGACACACCCATACGGGCGGATGGCATAGGGGCCTTTTCGGAGGCCACATTTTAACAATTGAAATTAATACGTAGCCGCAACACAGGATCTCCAAACTCCTAGGCCGCGAGAACAATCGCAGCCGGCGCCAGCGCCGAATCATCTGGATGATTCGATGAGGACTCACATACAAAGACAAGGACGCGCACGGCCGAAGGCACACCTGATCTCAGGATGCACCAAGAATGCTTGGCGATTCGTATTTCCTGCCGCGTGGCCAATACAACAACCGAGGCAGAGATGCCTGCGCACGATCATCAAACAATTATGTGATCATCTAATTCCACAAGTTTGTCTCAAGCTGGTCAAACCGGCGTGGCGTGACATCTGAACAAGCGCGGGAGTGCTGCGGCCACGACGCCGACACGAACCCATTTTTGGCCAGTTTCCCGGGCTGCGTCCAGCAGTGTCAGCGACGGAACACGGCGGAATCAACAACAACACGAGGTCGGGGAGAAGGACAGAGAGGAAACAAAAGAGGAGCTGCAGCAGCAGGCCGTTCTCTATTTCTCGCACGCCCCAACGAATCAAAGGGAACCCTGCCGAACCTCAAGACTCCAGAGAAATACTGAAGGTTCCCAAGGAATCGTGAGGACTCTGGGGGAACTTGAGGGACCCCGTGGGATCTTTGGGGTCTGGAGGATTCCTGGGAAAACATGTGAAGTTTTCAGCTCTTCACAAGAACTATGAGGAACGCTGGGGAAACTTGAGGACCCCCGAGGAACCCTGATGAATTCTTCGGAATCCTGCGGAATCCTGAGGAATCCTCAAGAATTCCTGTGGAAAACCGGAGAAATCCTGACAAGCCCGGAGGAACCACTAAAGACTCCGGAAGAATCCAACGGGTTCTCGAAGGACCCGGGGGAAACGCGATGAAGCCCGAGAAATCCTGAAGGTCCAGAGCAATCCTGCGGAGCCCACTGGAATCCGGAGGAAACCTCAAAGATCACAAGGCAACGTGAGGAATCCTGAAGACACGTGGAATATCAGCATGAATCCAATGGAACCGCGTGGAATGCTGAGGAGTCCAATCCAAAAGAAATGCGGTGGAATCTTGAAGTATTCCTCCTGGTAATCTGGTAGCATTGGCCACTTGTTGCCCTAGTAGTAGTAGTAGTAATAGTAGTAGTAGTAGTAGTAGTAGTAGTAGTAGTAGTAGTAGTAGTAGTAGTAAGAACAATATCACTTGTAATAATCGTACTGGTCGTAGTAGTCGAAGTCGCAATAATTGTAGTACAAGTAGAAGTCGTAGTAGTAACAGTGATCGTAGTAGTAGTAGTAGTAGTAGTAGTAGTAGTAGTAGTGGTAGTAGTAAAAATAGTAGTAGTAGTCGTAATAGCACTAGAACTGGTAGTCATAGAAATTGTAGTAGTCGTAGTAATAATAGGAGTAGTAGTCGTAGTAGTAGTAGTAGTAGTAGTAGTAGTAGTCGTAGTAGTAGTAGTAGTAGTAGTACTAATCGAAATAAAACTGGTATTAGTAGTAGTAGTAGTAGTAGTAGTAGTAGTAGTAGTAGTAGTCGTACTAGTATTACTACTAATCGTGATAGTAGTAGTAGTAGTAGTAGTAGTAGTAGTAGTAGTCGTATTAGTCGTAGTAGTAGTAGTCGTAGTAGCAGTCGTCGTACTAGTAACAATTTTGTTGTTCTTATTTGCACTACTAATCGTACTGGTAGTACTTGTAGTCAAAATAGTAGTAGTAGTAGTAGTAGTAGTAGTAGTAGTCGTCGTGGTCGTAGTGGTAGTAGTCGTAGTATTAAGAGTAGTAGTAGTAGTAGTCGTAGTAGTAGTAGTAGTAGTAGTAGTAGTAGTAGTAGTAGTAGTAGTAGTAGTAGTAGTAGTAGTAGTAGTAGTAGTAGTAGTAGTAGTAGTAGTAGTAGTAGTAGTAGTAGTAGTAGTAGTAGTAGTAGTAGTAGTAAGAGTAGTAGTAATAGTCGTCATAGAAGCAGTGGTAGTACTCGCAGTAGCGCTAGGACTGGTAGTAGTAGTAGTAAAAGAAGTAGTCGTACTAGTAGTACGAGTGGAAATATTTATCGTAATGATATAGTCGTAGTCGTAGTCGTAGTAGTAGTAGTAGTAGTAGTAGTAGTAGTAGTAGTAGTAGTAGTAGTAGTAGTAGTAGTAGTGGTAGTAGTAGTAGGAGTAATAGTAAAAGTAGAGGGCGTAGTGATAGTAGTCGTCGTAATATTGGTCGTATGGTTATTCTTATTATTAGTGAATATAAGCGTGATGGTGATAAAGGTAGTAGTAGTAGTCGTCGTCGTCGTCGTCGTGCTAGTAGTAGTAGTAGTAGTAGTAGTAGTAGTAGTAGTAATAGTAGTAGTACTAGTAGTAGAAGTAGAAGTAGTGATAGTAGTAGCCATCGTGGCCGCAGTCGTCGCAATATTCGTGGTAGGTAGGTAGTAGTAGTAGTAGTAGTAGTAGTAGTAGTAGTAGTAGTAGTAGTAGTAGTAGTAGTAGTGGTAGTAGTAGTAGTAGTAGTAGTAGTGATAGTAGTAGTCATCGTGGTAGGTAGTAGTAGTTTGAAAAAATATAATAGTTTTTAGTACTAAAAATTATGCTAACGGAGTTCCCCACATAAAAGAGATTAACGGTTTCGTGGGATCCATTTTCTTGATGCCCTCCTCGCTTTGGCGGGGCCCCGCTGGAAGGGGGGAGGGCTACGAAACCTGGCGAAGAGTAATGCTTTCCGCGACCCTCCTCGTTCATGCGCGGCCTCTCTGGAGGAGTGGAGGGGGGGCACGAAACCGTGTAAACAGCATGTTTTCCTATGCCCTCCAGGAAGAGGAGGAGGAGGAGAAGGAGGAGGAGGAGGAGGAGGAGGAGAAGGAGGAGGAGGAGGAGGAAGAGGATAAGATGGATGATGGCGAAGAGCAGCAGCAGGAACCGCAGCAGGAGCAGCAGCGGGAGGTTGGTTTGAGTGGTCTCATTTTCCTTCTGATGTCCGATTCGTGAGGTTGGTCTGAGTGGTCTCATTTCCCTCGTCCAGTCGAGGTTATACAAGAGGGTGGGCGACGCGAGCTCGCTAGACGAAAGCACTTGCCGAGGTGTCTGGTAACTGCAATTCGAACGCAAACACTGATCGGCCAATAGCGGTTTAAAAGACTGCCAATAATCTCCCAAACAATGCATCGCTGCATTATGGTTTTGTGCACACGGCGTTAACCTACTAGCCTGACTGTACTCGGGCCGACGCGTGGGGGGGGCTTCTCTTAAGCCCACGCGGAGTGCTATTTAATCGCAGCCACTGCAGTGAAGACCGATTGTAGTACGATTCGAAGTCACCTCCACCTGCTGCAACGCAAGCGCCGCTACGCCAGCAGACCGAAGCAGCGGGGGCGACCAGCGGTGGGCAGACGCAGCTCACCCCTCAACCAGCCCGCGGCTGCGGACTGTCATGTCCGCAGCCGCGGAGGGGCCAGCGGCCTCGTCCAGCGCGCGCTTGCGCTTCATTGGAGTGATGGAGTGGCCGAAGTTAAGCGGCGGGCCCTTCGCGATCGCCAAAGTCTTGTTCATGAACTGCGCCCACAACGCAAAACATACGCAAGAGCGGCCCAAATTCGTGTCTGCATGTACCCCCGCACCGTTTGGCAGCAAGAATCTCCTGATACCCACCAACGGGCCCAAACCCTCAAAAAATCTGCGTTAGTGGCCCCTTATTCAAGAGTCATGAAAGCTGTTTGAATGGTAGTAAGAATCGACTGAGTAGCACGAGCCCCTAAGGGTTCAGCGCTACTGGCACCTGGCGTGAAGAACGGACCCCGGGATCCAAAATGCCATGAACAAAAAAATCCACTCCGCAAAACATGCGCAAGAGCGGCCCAAATTCGTGTCTGCATGTACCCCCGCACCGTTTGACAGCAAGAATCTCCTGATACCCACCAACGGGCCCAAACCCTCAAAAAAAAAAATTGCGTTAGTGGCCCCTTATTCAAGAGTCATAAAAGCTGTTTGAATGGTAGTAAGAGTCGACTCAGTAGCACGAGCCCCTAAGGGTTCAGCGCTACTGGCACCTGGCACGAGCCCCGCAGGGTTCAGCGCCAGGTCATTGGGGGCACGAGCCCCGAAGGGGTCAGCGCTCCCAGTTTCAGTAGCACGAGCCCCGAAGGGTTCAGCGCTACTGGCACCTGGCACGAGCCCCGAAGGGTTCAGCGCCAGGTGATTGGGAGCACGAGCCCCGGAGGGTTCAGCGCTCCCAGTTTCAGTAGCACGAGCCCCGCAGGGTTCAGCGCTGCTGGCACCTGGCACGAGCCCCGAAGGGTTCAGCGCCAGGTGATTGGGAGCACGAGCCCCGGAGGGTTCAGCGCTCCCAGTTTCAGTAGCACGAGCCCCGAAGGGTTCAGCGCTACTGGCACCTGGCACGAGCCCCGAAGGGTTCAGCGCCAGGTGAGTGGGAGCACGAGCCCCGGAGGGTTCAACGCCCCCAGTTTCAGTAGCACGAGCCCCAAAGGGTTCAGCGCTACTGGCACCTGGCACGAGCCCCGCAGGGTTCAGCGCCAGGTGAGCGGGAGCACGAGCCCCGGAGGGTTCAGCGCTCCCAGTTTCAGGAGCACGAGCCCCGAAGGGTTCAGCGCTACTGGCACCTGGCACGAGCCCCGAAGGGTTCAGCGCCAGGTGAGTGGGAGCACGAGCCCCGGAGGGTTCAGCGCTCCCACTGGGGGAGTAGCACGAGCCCAGAAGAGCCAATGCTGCTGGCAGAACCCCCAAAGGGTTCAGAGCCAAGCGACTGACGCCGTCCTTCTCCGCCTCTCCTCCTCGTCCTTGGGACTCAGTGCGACCATATTGGCCTGGTCTGTCACGCGGACTCCCAACTCTGAGAGCTCTACTCGGACTTCGACTGCGAATGCTGTGGGCAAAAGGTCGTCACACCAGTCTCATCGCGCGAGCACTCTGGAGCGGCGTCGCCGCGCGCGCATGACGAAATCCTTTTCAAAGCCATTGGGTTTCTGAGCATTCTAAGATATAGCTCTTGAAACACATATGAAAACCCAGTTGCGATTCCAAAAAAACCTGCCAGATGTATTGAACTTCAGTTTCCTCACCAATGCCACGCCCATGGGGCGCCTGTCTTTCCTGGGCGCGCGTCCGAGGTTTGGAAAAGATGCGTGTAGGAACTTATGAGGAGGGGACATGGGACGGGAGGGTGTATATCGCTGATGCATCATGGGTTCTATCTGGTCCCAATCCTCCTCCTCCTCCTCCTCCTCCTCCTCCTCCTCCTCCTCCTCCTCCTCCTCCTCCTCCTCCCCCTCCTCTTCCTCCTCCCTCCTCCTCCTCCTCCTCCTCCTCATCCTGTCCGCTCATGTTGAAAGGGTTTGCCGAGGCCCTGGAGGACCCCTTGGTGTGCACTAGGCTCAGCGACCTTGCAGACATGTAAGGAGCTCCGGCACACAGACTCTCAATCCCACCAGCCCTCTGGGCGTTGGTGGTTTCCTCGCTCAGGCGGGGCCTCCCTGAAGGGGTGGGAGGGGCACGAAACCGTGTAAAGAGTATGGTTTTCCGATACCCTCCTCGCTCAGGCGGGGCCTCTCTGGAGGGGTGGGAGGGGCACGAAACCATGTAAATAGTATGGTTTTCCGATACCCTCCTCGCTCAGGCGGGGCCTCCCTGGAGGGGTGGGAGGGGCACGAAACCATGTAAATAGTATGGTTTTCCGATACCCTCCTCGCTCAGGCGGGGCCTCCCTGGAGGGGTGGGAGGGGCACGAAACCATGTAAATAGTATGGTTTTCGGATACCCTCCTCGCTCAGGCGGGGCCTCCCTGGAGGTGTGGGAGGGGCACGAAACCATGTAAATAGTATGGTTTTCCGATACCCTCCTCGCTCAGGCGGGGCCTCCCTGGAGGGGTGGGAGGGGCACGAAACCATGTAAATAGTATGGTTTTCGGATACCCTCCTCGCTCAGGCGGGGCCTCCCTGGAGGTGTGGGAGGGGCACGAAACCATGTAAATAGTATGGTTTTCGGATACCCTCCTCGCTCAGGCGGGGCCTCCCTGGAGGGTGGGAGGGGCACGAAACCATGTAAATAGTATGGTTTTCCGATACCCTCCTCGCTCAGGCGGGGCCTCCCTGGAGGGTGGGAGGGGCACGAAACCATGTAAATAGTATGGTTTCCGATACCCTCCTCGCTCAGGCGGGGCCTCCCTGGAGGGGTGGGAGGGGCACGAAACCATGTAAATAGTATGGTTTTCCGATACCCTCCTCGCTCAGGCGGGGCCTCCCTGGAGGTGTGGGAGGGGCACGAAACCTGTAAAATAGTATGGTTGCCTCTCTGGGAGGTGGGATGGCGCACGAAACCATGTAATATAGTATGGGTTTCGGATTTACCCCTCCTCGCTCAGGGCGGGGCCTTCCTGGAAGGGGGTGGGGGGCACGGAAACTATGGAATAGTAATGGTTTCTGGATGACATCCTCGTCAGGCGGGGCCTCACTCCAGAGGTGGGGAGGTGCACGAGAACCATGTAAATAACATGTTTCGGATACCCCTCGCCGGCTCCGGCCTCACTGGGTGTGGGAGGGGCACGAAACCATGTAAATAGTATGGTTTTCGGATACCCTCCTCGCTCAGGCGGGGCCTCCCTGCAGGGGTTGGAGGGGCACGAAACCATGTAAATAGTATGGTTTTCGGATACCCTCCTCGCTCAGGCGGGGCCTCCCTGCAGGGGTGGGAGGGGCACGAAACCATGTAAATAG
>CAUYUJ010002048.1:0-15000 GCA_963575745.1 Prorocentrum cordatum | reverse complement strand
CGTCGTCGTCGTCGTCGTCGTCGTCGTCGTCGTCGTCGCTGTCGTCGTCGTCGTCGTCGTCGTCGTCGTCGTCGTCGTCATCGTCGTCGCTACCCGATGGCGCCAGTGCCAGCGTCGTCGTCGTCTTCGTCGTCGTCGTCATTTTCGTCGTCATAATCGTCGTCGTCGTCGTCGCTGCCCGTCGGCGACGGCGCCGGCGCGGGTGCTCGCCGTCGTCGTCTGCAGGGGGGCAACCCTCGTCGCCGCTGCCAAACGGCGCCAGCGCTGGCGCCGGCGCTCGTCGTCGCTATTTGCAGGGGGGGGCCCCTCCTGGTTCGAACCCTCCCCCCCGCAACTCGAGGGGGGCGGGCACCCCTCTGGTTCGAAACCGCCCCAACACCCCCTTCGGCTCGAGACCTTTTCCCCAGTTCGAACTCCCCCCCCTCCGTTGGACAAAGGGCGGGGGCCCTCCCCCACTTTGAGCCGCCCCCCTTGCAAGTCAAGGGAGGGGTGGGCTCCCGGTTCGAACCCCCCTCCCCCGTTGAAGGGGGGGGCCCTCCCTGGGTTCGAACCCCCCACCCTTGCATCTCCAGGGGGGGCCCACCTCCGGTATGACCTCCCACCTCCGGTACGACCTCCCACATATTTCAGTAGAAGTGTGTGTGTGTGTATATATATACATCTATCTTCCACAATATATAGATATAGAGAGAGAGGGAGAGAGGGACAGAGAGAGAGAAAGAGAGAAAGAGAGCGCGAGAGAAACACATATATATATATATATATATATATATATATATATAAAAAGAGAGAGAGAGAGAGAGAGAGAGAGAGGAAGAGAGACAGAAAGAGAGCGAGAGAGAGAGAGAGCGAGAGACGACTGCGTGTGTGTGTGTGTGTTTGTGCTCTCTCGCTGTCTATATATATGTATATATATATCTACTTATGTACATATGTACACGCATGTATAATCTGGAAAAGGTCCACACATTTCCCGAGGAAATGCTAGTTTGCCCGTGCAACTTGCACTAGACTATGGAGCTTGAGTTTCCCGATCTCAAGCGTTTCATGGGCGAAAATTCTGCCGCTCTGCAAATCTTTATGTGATTCGATGGCGGCAACCTCAACGCACGGCCAAAACAGGCAGAAATCCGATTATGAACGAAGCCACAAGATCCCAAGCACATTCGGTGGCAACGCCAACGTTCAACACACACGACATATGAGCTCCTGAGAAAAAGATTGCGACACGTGCTTTCTCCAAGAGGCTGAGCTCCTTGGTAGAATGGCCGCCTTTCGTTGTTTCAAAACTCATGAATCGCTCCGTCCTCGCTGAGGTGCTCCGATGCCACATATGTATCCCGAATGGGTCATGCCGTTTCCAGAATTACGGCGATAGGGCCATAGCGCCAGAAGGCTTGCAAACTGGCGATGCGCAGGCCGACCAATTTGCGAGAACACATCGCAACTGACACAAAAGACATTGTATTCAATCATGCTCGCAATCCCCCGGGTCCCCTCCGGTCAAGCGGGCTGGGCTTTGATCCTGATCGAGATTCTGCAGCCAGCTCTTCAAGTCCTTCCCCCGCTGTCATTGCGACCAAATACAGCATTGCTCTGTGTGTCTGCACTCGCATGCCGAGAGTGCTCCCAGTCCGATGCATAATCTTTTTCTTGAAGCGCCCTGTCGAATCGATTCTCGCGTTGTGAGTCGGGGCGGTCAGAAGTCACAGCGGGTCCAATAATTATTTGAAGGTCTCTTCGAAACCTGGCTGCCTGAAACACCCGCAACCGATAAACAATTCTCCAATGGACAGGGGGGTGGACTGAAGCGGGCTCTTCTGATCCGCACATGGGGGTGAAACTATACGGTGTCCGCGCGCGCAGAAAGAGGTCGTCTGTCCCATGGGAGTCGGAGCCCACACACGGGGCTTATACTTCAACTTCCTGGGACAGCGGTAACCTCCTGCCCAGAGTTTGTGAGAACGTCCGAATCGCCCCAGGAAGACCCCAATAAGCGACCATCCTCGGGCTCCCAACTAAGGCTCCAACGCCTCCCCAACGGCTCAACGGCAGCCACCAGGCGGCTCCAAGACGCCCCCAAGAGAACCCAGGTGGGTCGTTTCTGGGAGACTGCCTGGGCTCATCTTTCTTCGGTTGACTGGTGCTGCCCCCTCTTTGTTTCAATACTGTGGGGGAAACGTAAGACTTGGTTTCGGGGGACTCGGGTTGGTCTGACGCGGCCGTGAGGAAAATGACGAGACCCAGCCCAAAATTTGACGCGACCTCCCGCTGCAAACAGATGACGAACATGGACTGTCGAAACCCAGAACGGCCTCGTCACAAGGCGTCGGCAAGCCCGAGAGCCGGCGAACTCGACTCTTACGTTTCCCCTGGCCCACTGCTCGGGGCACGCCTCTCGGGGTCGGAGGGAAGGCTGGCAGCAAAATCCAACAGTGCGCGATCGAGGGACTGGTTGTACAGAAGGCGCACGTGATAAGATGTCTTGCTGTGAGAGGTGTAGAGGCCCGCCCTTCGTCGAAATCGGCCTTTGTATGGCGCCCCAGCGGTGTCTGGGCCTCCCTGGGGGAAATATCAGACTTCTCGTGGAGCACCCGCCGGCACGCCAATCTCTTACTTCGCGTGCCCACTGTACTGTGGAGAAGGTACGGTGGACGCGTGGCTTGCGGAATTGCCAAGCCGCTCTGGACACCTGACATGGGTAAGGGAGAAGTGTGTGCGATGCTCGACAGCGAATGCTGTCCCAAACAGACAGCGGCCACCTCGGGCAGGCGACTTCTGGCCTCAAGCGGCCAACGCCCGCGGCGACATCGCCAGCGAATCCTGCTCGGCATGGGCAGAGGCTGCTGGCGGTCCTCGCCACCGCTCTTTCCGCACCCGTCCCGACCGTGCCGGCCCGCGGGGGCGAGCGGTGGCCACGCCCGCCCCCCCTTGCCTGCCCAGGACGAGGCCGAGCCCATCCGCCGCACCCCTGCTGCAGGCGGCCCGGCTCCCGCCTCCCTCCGCCCGCGCCGCCGCAGTGCTGCGCTCCTGCCCCCCTGTGCCGGGCCTGGAGCGGGGGGCAAGGCGACGTCGCCAGGAGGCAGGCGGGTCCCGAAGAGCAGGGCCCTGGAAGTCTTCTGCCGGTGGCGAACTCTGGGTCCGTGTTATAATTAGGTGGTTTACCTCCTCCTCCTGGCGAACTCCTCCTCCTGGGTTTACGGCCGGCCGTTGCCGGGGCCGTTCACAAAGCTGCCCAGGGTGAATCGCTGCTCCTTGGGGAAAACCCTGGTGTCCAGGACCCGTTTCCCTCAGGACCCGTCGGGTAGGTAGGAGGGTTTGTAGGTAGGACACACACTCCAGAAACGCGTCCCTGGCCCGATCGTTGGAAGACCTGAGGCGACGCTGCTTGGAACAGCCAGGCAAGCGACTGGATGCATCGTGGGCGACGTGGTCAGCTCTGCGGCCCGCACAGCTTTTTTTGCCAAGCAGCTTGGCAAACGAAAGGCTCCGCATCTTCTAGGGGGCGACACGGACAGGGGTTCCGCCCCCAAGGCACGAATGCGAGGGAGGGAGAGATGGAGGGAGGAGGAGGAGGAGGACGAGGAGGAGGAGGAGGAGGAGAAGACAGAGGAGGAGACATAGGAGCATGGAGAAACCTGCTTCTGCTGGGGTCGGCGTCCGTCCCCTCCTGTTGGCAATAGCGCGCCGCACTTATCACCTGGCGGCCCCTGCCCGGGCAGCCCCGCAAACAGACTCAATAACCCCGTGGTCGAAAAAACACCTCTTCCTCCTCCTCCTCCTTTTCATCCTCCAACAACCCTCTTCCCCAACAGAGTTACGTAATTGGGTGTTCTGTCTCCCACCAAGAAGGCTTACGAAATCCTGCAGCCTATAAGGCGGGATCGGTTTCCAGGCCACAGCGGCCCAGCGCCTCCTGTTCTGGAAGCCGCCTCCAATCGCATGCGGCGAGACCGGGGTGGTCGGACGATCCCTGGAGCTCTCTGGGAGTGCTTGGAGCCACGTGGACTGTGGCACCCGGGACATTCCAAGACATCTCAGCCCCGCTTCCCCGGCAGAGCTATGCTCGGGACCATCCCTCTCTGAGGACTCCTCCCCGTCCAGCCAACAGTCGTGCCATCTTCGGGGAGTGCGGCTGGTCCACGCGGGAGTCCCCTCGAGTTTTTGGTTGCTGCTCAGGCTGTAACGAGAGTGAAGCATTTTCAAGCGCACATTTGGTGCTACAGTGCTCGCGGGAAACATCCAGGAACGCACCAAGCTCATCTGCATCAAGTGGCGACATCAGCGGGTTCATCGTAAAACGAATGAAGATGATCTGGCTGGGCACGCGATGCTCTTGTGAAAGCCATGAAGGCCTGGCCTGCGTGTTACACGCCCCGTGATACCGATATGCGGCAACGTCGAAGGATAGGAAGTGGATGGGGCCAGATCCTCAGTCCTCCGCTTTCCAAGTCGGAGCTGTACCCACTTCCCAGCGGTCGTCTGAGGCTCTCCAAGCTCGCCGACCCAAGGTGAATCGATCCATGCGAATCGAGTCCTAAATCAACCCCTTCCCTTTGACTCCTTCCGTACCAGGGGGGTTCACCCCTCGTACACCATCCCTGGGGTGACTCGAACTATCTTTGGGCCACCTAGGCCCGCAAGAGCCCTCTCAGAACCTACCTCGTCCAACTTCGGGAATCTCGCGGGCTGTCTTGGAGGCCCTGGGGGGTGGTCCAAGAGGCACAAGTCGGGTGAACCTATGAAGTTCTTGTGTTTGTTGCGTTGTCGCCGCGTCGGTCGCAAGCGCGTCTAAGGCGGCCCCAGAAGGCCCCAATGCAAGCCCAAACTAGTCAAAACAAAACCCCGAGAGGGGCCACAAAAACCCTCCTGTCCACGCCGTGCGGATACATCAACTTGCTAGGTCGTTGGTCTTCCCGCTCCAGACGGCCCTGGTACGGCCTCCAAGACGGCTAAGATGGTCTCCAGGACGGCTACGATGGCCCCAAAAGCACCCAAAATGGCCCCAACATGCCTCCAAGACGGACCGAGATGCCCCCAATATGGGCCAAGAACCCCAGTTCTCCGGGGGTTCTCCGGGTTCTCCGGGGGTTCTCTGGGGTTCTCCGGGGTTCTCCGGGCTCTCCTGGTTCTCCGGGGGTTCTCCGGGGATTCTCCGGGGATTCTCCGGGGATTCTCCGGGTTCTCCGGGCGTTCTCCAGGTTCTCTGGGTTCTCCGGGTTCTCCGGGTTCTCCGGGTTCTCCCGGGTTCTCCGCGGGGGTTCTCCGTGGGTTCTCCCGGGGTTCTCTGGGTTCTCCGGGAGGGTTCTCTGGAAAACCGGGCGCTATAGTGTCCATGAATGCCAAACCGCCCAAGAAGCCTTCAAGTCGGCCCAGAAAGTCCCGCGGAAATAGAATTTCCATTGTTTGTTCAACGGTTGTGGCGTTTGTTGATATTCGGCTTTCCTACTGCTCAAGACGGCCCCAGAAGCCACCAAGATGGTCCAAGAGCGCCCAGGAGGCATCCCAGAAGGCCCCCTCATGGCCCAAAGTGTTTCCAAGTCGGCCCAGAGAGGCCCCCAGGACGGTTTCCTAGGATATCAGACGGGCCAGGAACGCCCTCAGACTGCCAAAGAGCCTCCCAAGGAGCATCCAAAGGTCCGCAGAAGGACCAATGAAGAACTCACGAGGCCTCCAACCCGCTCCCAGGAAGCTCTCAAGAGACCCACAGTGTGCCCCAAGAGGCTCCCAAGATTTCTCCTCCTCCTCCTCCTCCTCCCATCATCATCATCATCATCATCATCATCATCATCATCAGCATCATCACCATCATCATGATCATCATCATCAGCATCATCATCAGTATCAGTATCAGCATCATCATCAGTATCATCATCATTACCACCGTCATCATCATCACCATCACCATCACCAACACCATCACCATCATCATCATCATCATCATCATCATAATCATCATAATCATCATCACCATCACCATCATCATCAACATCAGTCTAATCATCATCTTTATCATTCGCATCACCATCACCACCACCATCACCACCACCATCATCACCATCACCATCACCATCACCATCACCATCACCATCACCATCACCATCACCATCACCCATCCACATCACATCACCATCACCATCACCATCACCATCACCAGCACCATCACCATCACCATCACCATCACCATCACCATCATCATCATCATCATCATCATCAACATCGCATCAGTTCATCATCATCATCATCATCATCATCATCATCTCATCATCATCATTATCATCACAATCATCACATCACCACCACCACCACCATCATCATCATCATCATCATCATCATCATCATCATCATCATCATCATCATCATCATCATCATCATCACCATCACCATCACCATCACCATTACCATCATCATCATCATCATCACCCTTTTTGTTCCTCCCTCTCCTCCTCTTCTTCTTCCTCCCCCACGTGTTCCCCGACTGGTTTCCACAATGGCCGGGGGAACGCATGGTCCGTTCGCTTGGCCGAGCTCTGGCCGCAACCTTCGGCGACAGAGGCGTTTCCAAAAGGCAAAGGGTGGCGGTGATTCGCAGCAAGCGTCTTCGATCCGCCGCCCCCCTGTTGGCTTGCGACGGCGCCGTGCCGAACGGCGGAACGGTTTTGGTCACCAGGGGGGTCTCGGCGGATCGCGCCGGCCACCCGAGAACCCGCGTGCAAGAGGACGTCCCTCGTTGCCCAGATCGCCTCCGAGACGGCCAAGATTGCCCTCGATGGCTTCCAAGATGCCTCCGATACGGCCAAGATGGCCTCCAAGACTGTCCCAAGACGCATTCACGATGGGGCCAAGAGGGCCCCAAGACGGCCCAAGACGTCCTCCAGACGGCCCAGGAGGCCCCTAAGACGCCCCAGGAGGGCTCCAAGAGGACCTCCAGCAGGCCCAAATCATTGACTTTCCTTTACTGGTTGGCTGATTTTAGCGTCCTCGCCTTTTCGGGTTTCCATGCTCCAAGACGGCCCAAGAGGGCTCCAAGACGGCCCAGGAGGGCGCCAAGACGGCCGCTAGACGGCCCCAAGAGACCCCCCAAAAGCACGAAGAGGCCCCCAAGAGGCCCCTCAGAGGCCCCGAAGAATCTCCCGGGAATCCCCCAGGAGGCCTCCAAGACAGCTTCAATAAGCCTCTTCTTCTGCTTCTTCTTCCTTCTCCTCCTCCTCCTCCTCCTCGTCCTCCCTCTCATCCTCCTTTCTCTTGCTCTCCCCAGTGTTCCCTCAAGGGGTTCAACAACGGCGGGAGAACACATAGTTCAATAGCTCGGCCAGACTTCGGCCCAACGTTTAGCCGCTTGGGCGTTTCCAAAAGGCATGGGGGGTCGGTGACTCGCCGTAGGCGTCCTCGACTGTGATCTGTATGTGCATATATGTATACACATATATATATATATGTATATGTATACACATCTAGATCTGTACTTGCCACTCCTGTTTTCTATCTCTCGTTCCCTCTGTCATCGCTTTTCTCTCTCTCTCTCTCGCTCTTTTTGTTCTCTATCTCTCTCTCTCCCCCTTTTATTATTCCCCCCCGATCTTTCTCTTCTCGCTCCCTCTCCATGTACTGCCTGCCGCCCCTGATTTCCGTCTATCATCCTCTATTTCTTCGGCCTCCTTCTTCTGCTGCGCTGTCCCACAACCCGTCACAGAAACGTGCGCCAAGCGCGAAAGACGTGTTTCCGCAAGAACACGGCTGTCTCTCCTGCGAGTTGGCGAGTGGACGAATGAAGGAAGAGAAAGAGAAAGAGAGAGAGAGAGAGAGAAAAAAAGAGAGAGAGAGAGAGGTACACGCATATGCACACATGTCATGGATTATGACTGTTCGTCCCATTCCCCATCTCAAAGAACAACTCTTGTGTCTGCTCGTGTCTACATCGCTACTCTTCACATCCGCATGGAACTCGGCGCCGCGAACGGCATTGCGGTATAAAGATCTGGTTGACCTTTTCTGACTGCTTTGACTTGCCGCTTAGCTCTGGCTGCCGTGCTATGTGTATGGTGGGTGGGCGGAATACTAAGCGCACATGCCGTGCAACTGTTTTTTTGGGCGACGCTGCGCGGACGCCTTCGAATATGCGCGCGCCTTCGCGCGCACATGCGGTTACGCGCCCGCCCGCGTGCACTCCACCGTGCCCGCGTGCGAGCGCGCGCCTGTGCCTGCTTGTACCCGCACGTGTCTCCAGAGGTCCCTGGAGGGCTCTGGAGGCCTTCAGAGGGCCGAACAAGGCAGGAGCCGTTCAGAAGCCTCGGTCTCCCCTCCTCGGCTCTTGAGGAGGGAGGACCGAGGACGTCATGGAGAACCCTTTTGCTCCCTGCTCGTCGCCAGGCCGTCGCTGCGCCCCGCTGTTCCCAGAAAAGGCGGAGAAAACGGCATAGGCACAAACCGACAGTCTCTCCCGCGCTTGTCGCAGTCCTTGGGTTTCGGCCCTGCTGCGCAGGTACCTCTCTTGAGGGCGAAAAGACGTGGAAACAAATCAGGAGTCAGCGGAATTCATGCTAACACCCGATGGCACGCTGCACATTCTATGATTTTAGGCGCGGCGGGAAAACATGCGACCGACCCCACCTCCCTGGAAGCCGATCTCTCCTCGTGCTGTCCTTCCTGTGTGAGCTGCCTGCCAAGCCTGCAACAACAATAGACAACCCTTTCTCGTGCTCACTTCCGTCTCGGGCTGCCCACCACCCACTGTCTGGCAATGAAAAGAAAATCCGATGAGAAGCTGCCCTCCATGTCTGGAATCTTCCCCTGTGGAGCTGTCCTGTCTGTCCGAGCAGGGCCATCGAAAGTCGTTCCAGATGGAGACGCCTCCCCTCGGCCTGTTCCATCCCTCCCCTCTTCTTCTGAACCCTCTCCTTGTGGTGATCGTCCTCTTCTGATGGTTCTTCTCCCTCATCATGCCAACGCAATGTGCTGTGATGCTACTTCCGCCGCTTCGCACTACCATCGCCGTCATTGAAGACTTCTTTACCGTTGTCCTCTCACTCACTGCCGACGGGCTGACAAACTTCACAATCTATTTGCACTGTGCCCTGGTATAACTGAAGAAGCAATACCTGATGTGAACGTTCGCCCGGATCAGTGGATCCGCCCAGCATACGCGAGCAAACACGTCGGTCACCGACCATTTTGATGGGCCAGCCCGCTCTCCGCACGGCTGGGGCCCGAGCCCAAATTACGTACTCGTTCTTCTCTCAGACGCTCCCTCCTCTTTTACCTCTCCCCTCCTCCTCCTCCTCCTCCTCCTCTTCCTCCTCCTCCTCCTCCTCCTCCTCCTCCTCCTTCTCTTCCATAGCCTGTGGAAGTCTCCAGAGGTCCCTGGAGGTCCCGGGGGGCCCGAAACATGGCCCAAAGCGTCCAGAAGCCCAGGTCCTCGAACCTCGATCCTCGTCGTCGTCGTCGTCTTCCTTCTCCTCCTCTGACCTTCGCTCCTCTTCCTGCCCCCTTTGATCTCCGGCGGCGGGCCCCCATGTGCCTCTTCGGCCGCAGCTGGGGCTTCGTGCCGTTCGGGGGTAAATTCGGTCGGAAGAGCACTTTGGGCGGGGCTGTATCGCTCTGGCCCCCAGGGGTTCGCCAACGAGCCCTCGAAGGAGCCAAGAGGCCTCCCAGCGGAAGGATCGGAGAGGTCGGAGGTTGCCAGAGGTGATCCTGGTCCAGGGTGCCCACCATTCTCGCGCCATTTTAGACCTCCCTAGGGCTCTCTGGGCCTCGTGAGGGGTGCTCTGACGGCCATCTGGGCCACCCCAGAAAAGCTGGGGCCACATCTGGTCAGGGAAAGGAAGGATGACGTAGCCAGATCTGTCTCCTGGGCTCCCAAGGTTCGAGACAGCTCTCCGAAAGACGCAAGCCCATTCTGATCACACTCGAATGATGCCCGGAATGGCGCTTTCGAAGGCCAGCGCGAGCTGTCCGTAGGGGATCAGGGCTGGGATGGCCCAGCGGAGCGGTCCGAGGAGCCAGAACTTTCAGCGCGACAGCCCCATCCCGGGGGTGCGCTGAGGGGTGCGCTGACCCAGGTCAGCGCCAACAGGGCTATGTCCCGAACGCGGCAGGCCACGAAGCAGCTCCCGTACCCAGGTCAGCGGAGGGCGGAGGCCTCCCGAGGGCTCCAGAAGCTGAACAAAAGGCGAACTGTGCTCGAAAACCTCTGTCCTCGATCCTCGGCCTGGCATGGGGGAGAAAAGAGTCCTGGTCCTGGTGACGCGCGCCCCTGCCTACTCCCGCCAACGCCGGCGCTTGAGCAGCCCGCCATGCCCGTCGGCGCTGACATGCGCATCTGGATGTTTTTCAATACGCGGCCCCCAGAAGTTGTGACCCCTTTCCCAAAGCCAACTTCTCATCCCGAGTGGTTTTTCGACGGTCCCGGGGCCCGTCGAGGGCTGGATTTCCAATACGCTGGATTTCTGGGTTGGCGCTGCCTTCAGGTGGCCGTGCGCCCCGACGCGCTCCCGCCAACGCCAGCGCCTGGGCCGCCGCCATGCTCGTTGGCGCTGACCCCTGGTGACCTCTGAGAGCCGCCTGCTAACAAAAAAGTGCAACGCTGTGAAAAATCGCGGCCGGAGCCCCCAGCCCTCCTCTTTCTGCAGCGTTTCTCGAGCTGGATCGATCTGTGAGGGCCCCGGCGTTCAAACATTGCAACGCTCAAGTGACCCCAAACGTGCGACGGTCCCCGGAAGTCCCGACCCCTTCTCCAGGGCTGGTTTTTCATCTCTGAGTCGTTTATCTAAAGGGGCCCCAGGACACACAAATAAATGCACACAAATAAAAAGATTCCCCACATTTCCTACATTTTTTGGGTTTCTTGTCTTCCCCCCCACTTCCCATATTTTCTCACATTTTCTGGGGAATCGACGATTCATTGTGTCTGTGTGTTTCTTTTCCTCCTGATTATCGACGGTCGCGGGGCGGGGCGAGGGCCCCCAGGGGCCGAGCACGAGGAGACGCCGCGGACCTGAGCTCCCCACTGCACCGGACGCCCGGGGGGGACGAGCGCCCCGACCCGCGCCCGCCAACGTCGGCGCCAGGGCCGCCGCCGTGCCCGCGGCGAAGGTCGGCACCGCGGGATCTCGGCTTCTCGGCGCCGGGCCCCGCGTCGTCCACGGCCACGTCGCCTCTGCGGCACGCGTGGAGCCAACGCGCGTGCCACGAGGAGCCCCAGGGGGAAGCCCGCCTCCGCAGGCTGTGGAGGCCCCCGCGGCTTCCCAGACGTGCTCGCGTCGTGAAGAAATCGCGACTGGAGATTTTCGTCGGTCTCGGCCTCTGGGGGGGGTCTCGCCCGGCCGCGGGACCGTCAACAAAAACGACTCGGGACGAAAAGCGGGCCATGGGGATCGGGTGGGACTTCTGGGGACCCCGTAGTGAAAAATTAAGGCATCGGGTGTCTGGGAAACTGGCCTTCGCAAACTGCGGAGGCCCCGTCGGCTTCGGGTCCTCCCCAGAATTTGGGCGAATCTCCGCGAAGAGTGCTGCTTGCACTGAGGGGTTCTTGGTGGTGAGCTGTCTTTTGTTAGGTGTTCTGGGTTGTCTGCCTGGTCATGGCTTCCGAGGTGGAAGCCGAAGAAAACGCAGGCTGCACGGAGATGGCTGCGATCGGAACGTGCCTACTTGTCGTGATCTTTATGTGCATGCGATGTGGACACACACACACAGCGCGTGCAGCCAAGCACTCCTGATCCATTCAGCTCACTGCCTCAGGACGCATCCTGTGAATGCAAGCGCCTGAAAGGACGCCATCGCAATGCTGAACGATGCAGGGCCCCCCCCAGCTCGGGCGTCGAGCGCCGATGACGGGTCTCGCCGCACTCCACTCCGAGGCAATCACTCATGGCGGGCACCCTGCCCACAAGAAGCCCGTGGTGCCGCAGGTCCGCCTCTGCCCTCTTCCGCCTCCTCGCCCCGGTGAGCCTCCTCCCGGGCACGTGCGCGCGGGCAGACGGATCTCGGCGCCGGCGCCGCTCGCGGGGGCGAGAGCGGGGAGCACGAGGGGCGGGGGCCCTGCTGGGGCCACGCGTCGGGCCGAAATCGGCACGCTCCCACCGCAGCGCGGACCGCCGCGTGTCGATTCGACCCGAATCGGCCGAACCTTCGGCCCGCTTCCCGGGAAGGACCTTCGGAGGCGGCTGCGGTCTGCCAGCATCAACGTCCGGCGCTCTGTGCGGTGCGGAGCCCCGGATGACGCCAAGCAGTGTGCGAACGAGCGGTGCTGGAGCTCTGAGCCGGATGTGATGCCCCTGCTCGTGGGGTGTTCCTGAAAGTAGCTACCATCGTTCGTGCCCCGCGGCGCTCAGCACACTAATTGCGGATCTTCGGGCCCTCCCACGAGCACAATCCCACCAGCCCTATAGGGCGTGAGTGGTTTAGTGCAGATCCTCTTCCAACCCCCGTCTTCCTCCTCGGGGAGGGTCTTACCACTGTCCCTTGTTTGCAAACACCCCCTCCCCCACTGGACCAGCGACCAACCAGGACCCAGGCCCCCCCATCATCCCTGTCAGCAAACAATGTAGAATGCACTCGCGGCGTTATCTTGGGTGATGATCAGGGCCCCGCGAGAATTTTGTTTTTTGCAAGGGACGCCAGGTGGGCCAGCCTATTGCCTGCTGTGTGCAGGGCCACGCTCCCTGTCAACAATCTGCACTTCGCGGCTGCATCTGGATCATGCGCGGGCAGCCCGCGGTCACATTGCACGTGTTTTTGACAAGGACGGCGGAGTACTGGCGTATTGCCTGTTGAGCGCAGGCCCACCAAAACATCATGATGGCCACTCCGCCGCGACTGTGCATGGTTTTCGACAAGGATTGTATGGCCGACGTGCTTCCTGGTCTTCGCGGGCGCACCTGACACACTCTGCGCGTGCCCCGAACGTGGCGCACTTGGCGCGGCTGGAGCATGCGGCATTCTTGGCGCATGTGGAGCACGTGGCGCATCCGGCGCACCAGGCACGCGTGGCGCACCTCGCCCCAACGTCGCGCACCTAGGATCTGTATTGGGTCCCAGTAGCTGTCCATCCAAAGACGATCGCTGAATATGCTCAGACTCGTGTGCTACTTCTGTGTTGGGAAAGCGGGTGGGAGTGTTTGCCGCTAGGAGAAATGTCCGGATCACTGTTTCTTATTGATATACACCCCCTCCTCCACCCAACCGGCGACAAACCTGGGACCCCCCCCCCACCATCCTTGGCAACTACAAATGCAAACTGCACTTTGCACCAACATCTGGATCATGCGCGGACGCCCCGCGATCACTTTGCATGACTTGACAAGGACGACCGGGGGGCTGGCATATTACCTGCTGTGTGCAATGCCCCCCCTCGCGCTATTCCTTGAAACATGCTATACGAAAGGCACTTTGCACCAAGCTCTTGGTCATGCGCGGACGCCCCGTGATCACTTTGCATGGTTCTTGGCAGGGACTGTGGAGGGGGCCGGCATATTGCCTGCTGTGTGCAATGCCAGCGCCCCCCGACCATCCATTGCAACAAAACAAAACTATTGAACATACACTTTGCATCAACGCGTGGATCATGCGCGGCGATGCGAATCGGTTTTTGATAAGGACGGCAGGGGGCCAGCATGTTGCCTGCTGTGTGCACGCCCGCCATCAGCTTCAACCCAAAATGCAAAGTTCACTTTGCCAGGGCCGGTAGGGGGGTGGCATACTGCCTGCTTCGTGCAGGCCTAAAACCCCGGTCGAAAGCACATGCAACGTGATTGCGGGTGCACGCCCACACGCAACACACAATGCTCGCAAACCCGACGTCAGTTTGCATTGGTTTTTGACAGCGGTGGTGGGGCGGTCGACCTGCTGCCCCATGTGGCGCACCTGGCACGTGCGGTGCCTTTCGCGGGCATCGCGCACCTGTCTTGCGTCTGTGTCGGTTCCCGATGGTTGTCGATGGCGGCCCTTGCCTGTTCTGAGACTCGGATGCTGTTGTGGGAGGTCGGGTGTGAGTGAGCGACACGGCTTGAGGCTTGGGGTATCCTGATCCCTCCTCGTACCCCCTCCCCCTTGCTCAGCACGGGGGGTCGGGGAAACGTTGGAGCGTCCAGGATGGCCCCAAATGGCCTCAGAGAGCCCAACATTATTTCTAATATTGCTCAGTATTCATCAAGATGGATTCCAATACGCTCCAAGAGGTTTCAATCAAGACCGCTCCAAAACGTGTCCAAGTGGCCTTGGAGCCTCCAGAGGAGGCCCCCCGAGAGGCAATTCCCAAAGTAATAGGAAATCAATGACATTGGCCTTGCCAGTTTTTCGCTTCCGATGGGCGTCCGAAGCCTCAAGGTGGCTCCAAGATGACCCGAGAGGGTCCCACGAAAGGCCCAAGAGGGCTCCAGGACGGCCCAATGAGCGCCGCAAAAGCGCTCCAAGAGGGCCCCGAGAGGCGATTCGGCGATTTTTGCGGCTCTAGAAAGGATCGCTGATCCCCCCCCTTTCATTGACCGACATCCTCCAAGGTGGCCCCAAGAGGGCGCCCAAGGCTCCCGAGGGGACCCAGATAAACCACAAGAGGGTTCCAAGAGTGCCCAGTGTCCTCCAATATGGCCCTAAGAGGGCCTCGCCAGGGCACCGAATGCATCCCAAACATTGCCCCAACGGGCCCCCACGACGGCCCAAACAAGCTGTTAACACGCTCCCATTTCGAAAGGTCCGCGGCGCGAGGGCACTGACGGTTGACTCCTGGGCCTGCTCAGGCTGATCCCGATGTTTGGTTTAACCGCTGCCCCCCCTCTTTGTTCCACTGCGTGCTCCCACGCTTCCCTGATCATCAACGCAACTCACCTAAGCTTCGTTGGTAGATGCGTTGGCGTTTTTGGTTGTTTTTTTTGGGGGGGTGCGCGGGCGCGCGAAGCGGGTCGAACGCTGGGCAAGGGGGGGCAGGCTGTGCTGGCGGGGATACTTTTGTGTTCGCAATCGTAACCGAACTGCCGAACGCCGTCAGAAAGTCGTAACACTCTAGCT